>ML427102.1:0-75088 GCA_005239525.1 Nicotiana knightiana | reverse complement strand
CCCCAGATTATATTTGCAACGCCCGTTTAGTCTTTTATTAGACATAGTTGAGCGTGATCAGTCCTGCATAGTCGTAACTACGGATGGAGCATATTTGGAAAATGAGTCGAAATGGAGACTATACTCTAAAATGCTCATATTTCCCTACTTGGGCTAGAAACCAATCGACTCGAGCATGACGGATCTCCCGCGGTAACTAATGGTCAAGGAAGGCATCTAAAATATTCTCCCAAATAGATGGAGGTGCATCATGTTACCTATACCTCTCCCATCCTCATACAAAAGGATGCTATATCTCGGAGTCGAAAAGTTGTTAGCTTCGTTGCCTCTTTCTCTGTGGCATGCATAACCCAAAAGATCATGTGGAGCTGATCTATGAAATCATGCATGTCCTCCCTTCGATATTTTCCCGTGAACTCTAGGAGGCTCAAGGCAATAAACTCTTGGACCCTCGAACTCCCCGACCCATAAAAAGATCCTACACTAGTAGATGCCCTAGCATGTTGCTGGGTAGCTACCGATTGTGTCAACAAGTTCACCGCACTCCTCAACTCCTAATCAGATAGAAGTGGAGGGGGAACTAGAGGTTGAGTATTCATAGGAATCTCCTCAGGTGGCAGTGGAGCCGGAAATGGCGTAGAAGAGGTCTCGCCTTGCACCTCAGACTGGGCCCCATCTACTGCGAGTACCCTGTTGGTCCCCTCACCCACTGCTGAATCTCTTCTCTGACTAGTCGTAGTCTTCCTAGTCATCGGCATCTCTGTATGCAAACACCAATATGTAATTTTAACTCAAATTTCCTATAACTTAGTTCTACAACACGATTTAGATCTGAAAGAAGGGTAACGAACTCCTAAATGTCCTGTAGTTCCTGACTTATATAATGTGGTGCACAACATATCTATAAATAAGTATCTACTAGACATGACTTTTTGACTCCCTAGGCCAGACTTGATTTGATACCAAGTTTGTCATGCCCCAAACCCAGGGAGGCGAGATTGGCGTTGATCCTTTACTTGACCGAGCGTACCAACCTGAGACTGAGGGATTCTGAACATATAATGTGATACTTTGGCCGACAAGGCCACATTACAGGACAATTTTGAAACAAAATATAAAACTAAACGGAGAATAGCTCCAATTGAACATCAGTATAAAGCTGGGCCGTCAAGGCTGTCAAAACTACTACAACTCACAAACCAAAAGAATATACACACAAGGCCTACAAGGTCAGCATACTGCACTGACTAACAATATATATTTAAAATCCTCTACTGATGGTTGTACTATGGTCGGATTAGGGCCCCGACCTACCCATATAATCTCTATACATATTTACAATATGTACTCGAAACCCTAGACCCAACAACTCCAAATGATGTGGAGCGTACCGATCAAGATGAACTCGGACATCACATACTGAGAAGGTCTACTCGTCTGTCTATCTGAACCTGCAGGCATGAAATACAGCGTCCCCATCAAAAGGGATGTCAGTACTAAATAATGTACCGAGTAAGGCAATAGAATAACTGAAAGCTAAAATTGAACTGATAATGTAATAACTGAAAGTAACTGAGAGTCAAAGGAGACCTAAAGGTATGCTTACCTGCTGATGCTGACTCAACTCTCTCAATATAGTAAGTAAAATAGCTATTCGATTTTATAAGGATCGGTATGTGTAACTGCTCTGCTGAGTAGGCTCGCTCATAGGCGCTCGACCATACCAGGCTTGGTATCTCAGACATTCTAGGCTCACTCATAGGCAATCGACCATAATAGGCTTTACATATATTTTACCATCTGATCGAAGGTTGCTCAATAGGGGCCTGCCCACCGATTATAGCCTAGTGGTGGTGAAACTATTGTAATATCGTACATATATATATATATAGACCCTCTGATCTCTTGACTCAAAGAAGATAAAATTTAACTGAATATAAAGTACCAATAAGGGAGAATACTGTAGCTTATGAGACTAGGATAATGTAAATAAAATCAGGAGTACAAACTTTTCTTTATGTCTCATTATTAAATGCATGTAGTTGCAAGATCATGCCAAAATGAAGCAAAGATTTACTCTTCATGTATCTTTGTATACTAATCAATAATCCTATATATATATTTTGCCGACATACTTCAACCTACATTAAGACATTAGAACAACGGTTAAGCTACGAAAGGGATTAAAACGCATTTCTAAGCTAGTAGCTCATTTCTAGAAAATTGGGTAGCACTTCCCCTATAAATTTCACTTTCTCCAAATTTGAAATCCTATCATCAACAACCAGAACAACAACAATAATAACGTATTTGGGTCACCCCGTCAGTATCTAGCCGAATAGGTTTCAAGAACACACCAAAATAGCCTATACGCACAAACGCCTCAAATCAGTCCACACATTACAACGTTCGACTACAACATAATAGCAACCATGACATACTCCAGTTTTTACTACTGATTTGCAGCCGCAATGCATTATAAAGATGACACTATAAAAACCCAATAATTTCAGCAACTTAAAATAGATTTTCAGATTATAGAGAAAACGCGTTTTTGACTTCATCTTTTTTCAAGTCGAGCAGCACAAGAAACCCTTCATAAGTAAGACCCTTCTTGAGTAAACCGGCTATGAATTTACCTTAAATATATGTTCCCACAAATGGCACAACACAATCAATCAGTTAACTCTTCCAAAACTTACATGTTCTAGTCTCAACAATTGCGTTATAATTTTGTAGAAGCTTAAACAATGGATGGAGAAGCATAAATTCACCTTAAACTGATCAAAACTAGATAAAACTCAAGCACTCTTTACCTGGAAATAACCCCCAATGTAGCTACAAGAGAGAGGAAGAAAAACTAGCAAGAACTTGGGTTTTTCGGCACTAGAATCCCTTGTAACCCTTGAAATTGCTTAGGGTTTGTATGGAGCTTTTGGGAGAATGGTTTGTAGGAGTTTCTCTCTTATTTTTTGGTCTGAAATTAGGAACGATAAATGAAAAGGATCAGCCCTTAAAAGGGTCCTCTGTTTGCTGACTCAATCAGCCCCTTTTTGGGGGATTTAATTTACACTTTGCCCTTTCCCAAGTAGGCGACACACCTACTTGCCACCTAGTTGTTTAATTAGAGGTGTTATATACTGTCCTTAATTATTTTCAATGTGTGTCTCGTCCTCATTAAATAATCCAGACACGTGTTAAGTAGCTCAAACAATTCAGACGGGTAAGCAAGCGATCATTTTTGTACCTCCGGGAAACCCTAATATTAAGATATCAAATCCTTACCTTGATTTTGAACTTAGTTTTAGCTAATAAAAAATTATCGGGTGTTACAACTTCTCCAAAGTATCAAGAACCAAATATCTATCCAACAATCTTGCCTCACCAGGCTCAAACCAACCAACCGAAATTGACATCGCCTCCCATCTAAGGCTTTATATGGAGTCATTTGGATGCTAGACTGGTAGATGTTGTTGTAAGCTTAACTCCGCTAAAGGTAGAAACTAATCTCTCTGGCCTCCGAAATCAATAATGCATGCCATCAACATATCCTCAAGGATCTGAATGTTCTGCTCGGGCTGCTCGTCCGTCTGAGTGTAAAATGCAGTGCTGAGCCCCACCCGGGTGCCCAACTCACTCTGAAAAGCCCTCCAAAAATGGAATGTGAACAGCATTTCTTGGTCTGAAATGATAGAGACGTGTACACAATACAAGCGAATATTCTCTTTGATATAGATATGAGGTAACTTCTCTGAAGTATAAGAAGTCATAGCCGGAATGAAAATGTACTGACTTGGTCAGCCAACCAACAATGACTCAAATGGCATTAAACTTTCTCAAAGTCCATAAAAAACCTACCACAACGTCTATAGTAATACAATCTCACTTCCACTCCGATATATCAATCTTCTGAAGCAAACTACTCGGTTTCTGATTCTCATACTTGTCCTGTTGATAGTTCAAACACTGTGAAACATGCCCAAAAATGTCTTTCTTCATCCTTATCCAACAATAATAATGCTTCAAATTATGATACATCTTCATACCTGGATGAATAGAATAACGTGAACTGTGAGCCTCCTCAAGTATCAAATCTCTTAAGCCATAAACATTAGGAACACAAATCCGATCCTGAAGTTGCATAACACCATCATCCCTAATAACCATTTTCTTAACAACACCTCACTACATCATGCCATTAAGAACCAACAAGTGTGGATCATCACACTAGCGAGCCTCGATATGCTCGAACAAGAACGACTACTCAACAAAGAAAGAATTAGCTCTGGTAGGCTCAGAAATATCAAAATTAAAATATCTATTGGCCAAGGCCTAAACATCCATAGCCAAAGGCCTCTCTATAGCTGGAATAAATTCCAAACACCCCATGCTCTCCTCCTTCCTACTCAAGGCATCACTAAAACCACCTGAACCACAAGACCTCTTGGCGTCCCGCTCCTCTCTCTTCTGCCTATGTATATGCTCTAAGTGCCTAGCAATATCCATAACCTGGTGAAATGTAGTATTCGTCTCGGCCTCTCAGGCCATCCCATACCGAATACCAAAGTTGAAGCCCTCAATGTACCTCTTAACCTTGTCCCTTTCGGTAGGGACCAAGAACAAATCATGATGTGCCAGCTCCGTGAACCTCATCTATACAAAATCACTATCATACCCTCCAGACGTAGATGTTCAAACTAAGTGTGCAGCTCAATCTCTGTGAGTATGTGAAGTAAACTTCTCCAAGAAGAGAACTGAGAACTAAGACCATAAGAGTGGTGTCGCTCGGTCTGCCTACTCACTCATAAGTTTGCCACCATCTATTTCCTGGCCCCATAAGCTAGAAAGTGACAAAATCAACCCCGCTCGAGTCCACTAGACCCAAACTACACAGAAGATGGTAGCACTAATCAAGAAAACCTTGTGCATCCTCAGTAGTCTCTCCATTGAGGTGGGGAGGATGAATTCTCTAAAACCAATCCATTCTCTTCTGCTCCTCGGAAATCAAGGTTGGTCTAATATTAGGCTAAAAAATAGTGACTGGCTGTACCGACAGAACTCCCGGTGTTTGATAACCGTGAGCCAGATGCTCTAGTGTACGTGTGGCAGAAACCTGGGCTCCTTCCCCAGCCTATGAAGTAGTTGGTGCAACCGGTATCATACCCTCATGATCCAAAGCCTCAAGCACGCTAAGACAACAAGCCAAAGTCTCTTGGCGCCTAGGTGTAGCAATATGTCCCTCTAGAGCCTGAGCTGGTCCCTTGGTTCAATAAGATCAAGAATCGCCTCCCAACTGGAGATACAGGTGGCTCCATAGTGGCTACTAGCTCTAGTAGGGCCCCTAACTATAGTGTGTGCTCCACCTCTACCTTTTACTTGGCCCAGACCTCTTGCGGCTCTAACTTGAGGTACTGGCGCATGTTCAACTACTCTAGAAGAACGTGTTCTCACCATATATGAGAGAAAAGAATAGCAAAAGTCAAACTTTGAGATAAACAAATCTGCACAATAGAAAATGAAAGAAAGAGAAGGTTTCCTCACAATCCTATAGCCTCTTGAAGATAAGTACATATGTCTACATACCAATCCGCAAGACTCAAATAGACTTTCTCACGACTCGTGACACCTAAGCAACCTAGTGCTCTGATACCAAGCTGTCACGATCCAAAACCACCACCGGCCGTGATGGTGCCTAACTCCACTTTTTAGGCAGGCCAATCATAAAACATTGCAAAAAATAATAATAGCTATAGAATAAGTGAGTCTAGAAGTTGAATAATCATAGATAAATACCAAATTAATATAGCAAAACCCCAAAAACTAGTAACATTGAGTCATGAGCTCTAATGTAAGAATTTAAGTCTGCTAATAAAACAAATTGTCTGAAATAATAACAATAATAAAAGATAAAAAGAGATGACAGGGATTTCGATTAGGAAGCAGCTCTACAATATGTCTGAACCGTAACAACAACAACAATACTCAGCTGAGTCCGACTCCTGGATCTACACAATTATGTGCAAAGTATAGTATGTGTACAACCGACCTCATGTACTCAGTAAGTATCGTGATTAATCTTGACGGTGAGTGGCGAGAGTGGCCAATGATACTCACTTAAAAACCCTTTAAAGTTTATGAATATATATTCACGCAACAACATTACCGAGATTTAAGCATGAAATATAGAAATGGAAAATGATGCACACAGAGAAGGAATGCACAATCATTGTAAACAAACTAATAGTTCATCATATAGGAAATATATGCATTTGATATCGCATAATCCAACAACAGTTGCATATAAAGAAGATATGCAAGAATAAACAAATCAAGTTACATAGTTTGACATATAGATAAGATATGTATAGTGATGTATTCCACTAACTAAAGCAGCATATAGTGAAGATATGAATAAAAGGCATGTATACATTCCAGAGCTAGCGTATAGAGAAGATATGCGACAAAATCATGTATACATCCAAGGAGTTTTCATATAGAGAAGATATGCCAAGTCCATACACTGATCAGTTTTCCATAATCTGCGCAACGTCATCATGAGAAACATAAGAAGACGACCCTAGGGAAATGAATATTTATATGCACGTTGCACGGGTAACTCACGCGCCATAATCATAAAAACCGCATGGACACTCATGTTCTATCAATCCAATCCATTGCACATAAAGCATATACAAGACCAAATGTATATGAACAACAAATATCAAATCAAATACTCATGGGCTGAGGAAAATGGCATGTTAAGGTTCATGTAACAAGTATCATGTTCAAACAGGTAAATGAAAACATACACATGATCTCTACCATGATTCAAGAAGTTCACGTAGTCATTCAACGATTAGGACATGAATCGTAGAAAGCACACAATCTAAACAAGGCATGATTGAAGCCTAAAGTATAATCCGATCATAAATCATACATAGAACCCATATATACGCTCGTCACTTTGCACGTACATCATTTTTCACACATTCCAATTAGATAGATAAGGTCATATCTTAAGGGTTATTTCCTTACAATGAGATTAGCCTAGATAGTTACCTTAAAAATCCCAAATAAACCTTCCAAGTCACCTTTTCCTTAGAAATCACCTCCAACCGGCTCGAATCTAGTCAAATACAACTCAATAATATTATACAAATCTATAGGAACCAATTCCATATAGTAAAGCTTCAACCTTTAATCAATTTTTAAAAAATCAGCAAAGTCAACCTCAGGCCCACATTGTCAAAATTCGAGTCTAGGGATAAATCTCATGTACCCATAACTGCACGAGTTCAAATATGTGTTTAGTTTCCAAATACAAATACAAATCATTGCTCAAAACCTCAATTTTCACTCTCTTAGATTGTAGACAAAATCCCAAATTTCATACCAAAATTTCATGTTTTATGTGTTAATGATCCATGTAGGTTCATGAAATAATACATAAATGAGTAAAATTACTTACCTTTTATCTTTATATGAAAATCTCCAAGCAAAATTGCCTCTCTCCAAGTCTAGGGTTCAAAATAAAGGATAAAAGGGACTAAAATTACAACTATAAATCCATCTACAAATGCCACAATGGCGAACTCTTAGTCGCAATTGCAGAGACAAGGTTGCAAATGCGACACACCCCTCGCAAATGTGAAACCAGGTTTGCAATTGTGAAGCTGGATTTCCTAGACCCTTCATCGCAAATTCGAGGATCAATCTGCAAATGCGGACCTCGCATTTGCGAAATGCGACGACTGCAACACAAGAAAAATCCCATCTTAGAAATCACTCCAAAACTCATCCGAGCCCTTGGGCCCCATTTTGAATATCTACACAAGTATATGAATCTCATACGAACTCTCTTGTAATCTCAAAACATCAAGATTACATCAACAATCAAGAATCATGAATCAAAAATCAAGTTGCACTCCTATTGAGTTGAAGAACTTCTAAACTTCCAACCAAGCATCTGATTCATGCTTAACTAACTCGAATCACAACCATTATTTGCACACAAGTTTCATACCATAAAACAAGCTTATTCCATATTTTGGAACAACATTCGGAGTTTGAAATTGTCAAAGTCAACTATCAGTCAAACTTAAGAATTCCCCAATTCTTCATAATGCCAACATTTGATAAATAGACTCAAATCTTGTAGGAACCTCCAAATCCAAATCCGAACATACGATTAAGTCAAAAATAACCATAGGAAGCTAGTGGAACCATCAAATCACCAATCCGAGGTTTTTTGGACAATAGTCAAACTTTAGTCAACTCTCCAAATATAGACCTCGCGAAGCCTAGTCTGTAGCGCAGCCACGCTGGCTATAGACCTCGCGAAGCCTGGTCTGTAACACGGTCAAGCTGGATATAGAGCTGCCTTTACTATATCTGTAGCACGGTTTAGGTACTTGATGCTTTCGTGCTCTTTTCTTACTTTACTTTGCATGAAAACTTTCCAAATCACTTCCAATTGACTCCTACACATACAAATACCATTATTTAGCTTGAGTCACAAATATACACACTAAAGTTAACATGATCGAGGCATAATACAAGGTAATTACATGCAAAAACATGGATATTTAGAAAAACATCACCACCTCACACTTAAGCTCTTGCTCGTCCTTGAGCAACCAACAATTAATAGAATTGTTGGGCACTTTACACATTTGAAGCACACTAGACCACTGACTATGGTTGATACCAACAATTAAACTGTAGCATATGCAATCACTTACATTTCCCTTAACATATGACATTCTTCAAAAATATTCACAACAAATACAACATGCTTATAACAATCCTATCCTCTAAACCGACTCGGTGTCACAATGCACTCATGGCTTGAACACCCAACATCCTAGAGAAGTCTAATAATGTTACTTATCCCTCATGAAACCATATACCCTCAGAACAAGAACAAGAGAGTAAGTTGAATCCATACATTCAAATTAAATGCCCAAATATATTTTAAGGACTCATATATATATCAAAGAAAATCTATCACTCTCACAAAAGAAGTCACATGCATGCAATTTGCACCATAGGCTTTCCCTTAATATAAATCTCTACTAATGTAGGCTCACTCGGTCTAAAATAAATTAAGAGTTTTTTTATGGTGGTAATGTGGGCTAAGGGATGGGATTGATATATTTAGGAATGGTGGCTAACCCTTCTAAGCACTTTAACACATCACATAATCAAACTATAAGCGCAAATTGTTCAATCCCAATTTAATTTCACAACTAAAATCATACCTAACAATGTTCCCTCTTTCGTTAAGCACTACTTTAATTTATATCCACTAGCAAGAACAAGATATCAATTTATTCATCTATTTTATTTTCTTTTTCTCTTTTGCAATTTCCACTAGTGGTGTATTCTTTTACAAAATAAGTGAAACTTTATTCCTTTTATTTCTTCCACTCGAAAGCCACCCAAATTCCCTACTTACTTATTTTAGTGTTCATTTCACAATTAAAGTGCTTTAAGAGGTAAAATTATCAACACACCGTCAATTAAGAATAAAAAGGGTATAGGCTTGTAATGTGGGTGCCAAATAAAAGTCTATAGGCTCAAAATGGTTAACTAGGGATAGGTTTTATTTGTGATAACATTAAGGTCAAAAAGAACAAAGACAGCCTAAAATCATTTTTCAAACCGAGTCTTGTCACACCTCCTTTTTCACCACTCGATAAGGGTAATAAGGGACTTTTTCCACTTTAAGTTACATTATTCGGATTTGGGATTATTTTAGTTTTCAGAGTCGCCACCCGGATTTTTGACGATGTTTCGGGGCACCGTTTATTGAAATCTCAAACCGAGGAAATTTAGAATCTGTTGTAAGTTGTCTGCGACCAGAAATTTGAGTAAGGAATTCTGTTAACCCGGGAGAAGGTGTTAGGCATTCTCGAGCTCCGTGGTTCGAGCACGGTCGCTTAATTATTAATATTTGGCCTGATTATCTAACTATTTACATATTTTTAAACCTATTGTGCTTTTTAGCCTTTTTCAACTTTTTAGCCGCTTTTGATATTTATGGATTTATCTTGAAACAAGTCACGATGGAGTATACTTGTTTGTTTTTGGACACATTATAGTTGCGCCAAATGAAATGCACCCGCAATTACAACATGTGATTTTTATTAAAATTTGAAATTGAAGACGGGGACATGAGTTGTCGCACCCGAGTGTGATTATATGGTCATGACGATTTAAAAATGCCTATTTGAGGCGATATTCAATTATTTCTAAGTTTCTACTTTTTGAAAGAGCATTTTAGTTTTAAGATCAATTAAGATGTTTATGGATTTATCTTAGACGAGTCACGATGGCGTGCACTTGTTGTTTTTGAACACATGGCAAACACATCACATGAAATTCAACCGTGATGTGCATTTTTATTAGTTGTTTGGAGTTGAGGGTCGGGGGTATGAGTTTCCACTCCCAAATGTAGTTTAAGGTAATTTTGAGGTCACGATTGATTTATATCAAATTTCGAACCAAAAGTAACATCTTACCTATAATATCATCTAAAAAAGGTGTACATTAGTCTAAAGATAGTGTTTTATGGGCTATGGCCTCGTTTAGCCCCGTTTGTAACACCTTGGGCCATCCTAATTGTGACTATTTTTGCAGGAGGAATACTAGTTAGGAAATTCGGTTCTCCATAAAATCTTAAAGGTTTTTACGTTCTAATATGCTAAATGGTATCAAATATGTTCATTAAGAAACACATCATATATGCACAACCATATAAAACACATTATCTATCGATTTTCTGCTTTGAATTTGTAAGCTAGAATCACTTTATTTCCTGGGTATTTGTAATTTCTGAAATAACATAAACACAGGAAGATTTATTATTAATAACCTAATCCCGTGTTTCTAAAACCAGAATGTATTCAAAGTGTTCCCATGTTGATTTTCAGAAGACATTTTTGAGATATGAAATGAACTTGGAATAACCTCACTAATTTCTACTTGTATTGAAAACGACTGATTTTTGAAACGAATGCTTTCTAAAAAAAGAGATTCAGTAAATATTCATTCAAAGTTCCATGCAGACTGATTTAAAAAAATACAAGTTCTTCTTTTGATTCAACACCCATCAACACTGTATTACTTCTTATATTAGGACTATNTAACCTTACTAATTTCTACTTGTATTGAAAATGACTGATTTTTTAAACGAATGCTTTATAAAAAAAGATTCAGTAAATATTCATTCAAAGTTCCATGTAGGCTGATTTAAAAAAAATACAATTTCTTTTTTTGATTGAACACCCATCAGCACTGTATTACTTCTTATATTAGGACTAGAATAGAAGTTCCAAGGGATTACCTTAGAGATCAGCATGAACATTATATATTAAAAGGGCTGAAAATAAATATACAGTCCCATCTTAGATTACAAAGTCCCAGAATGCAGAAACGAACAATTACAGTTTTTCTTTTTACAGAAATAATAAAAAAATACAACTTCTGTAAGAATACAGTTTTGAATATTAAAGAAGGAGCTAAAGAAAAATCCTAATGGGTTGCTCCTCATCCGGATACTTTACACCTGCAGTTCTTCTTTTGTAATTTCCAATCATCTCAATATAGATGTATAATGCATCTATTAGAGCAAATCTGACCATGACGGGGGTCAGACTTAACTCTATTGATGTGAGATTTTATAATACCAAAACGAAAATTTTGTGCATTTGCTGAAAGGAATCTAACCATGGAAGGGGTCAGATTCATTCTAATGATGCCACCCTTTTTGACCCTTACAGTCATATCCATATTTCAGCAAGTATTCATTTGGCATATGCTTTGGCATATTCCTCATCCAAAAGGATGAAATAGCACATAGGGCAGCTGTTATTCTTATCTTTGGGTCAGTTGCCCCTCTTCTAGAACTTTACTACTTTAGAAAAGACCTTTTAATCCTTAAGAATCTGATTTCCTAATATATATTTCCCCATGTACCCCTTTGAAGTCCCTATATTTACCATTAGGTAACCAGAGTGACTTACTTGGGTTATCATTTAACTATAGTTAACTGACACTAGTTATGCCCTTTAGATGACAACTAGTTGTTCTTAACTGAGGATGAGTTAATTAATTAAAGGTTAGTTGATTAAATGCCTAGAGTTAGCTTTCGTACTAACTATCTATGTTTAAGTCATTTAATTATCAGTTTAATTAAAGTCAATGGAGGTTAGTCAACTCAGTTCTCTTAACTTAGGTTAAATGAATTTGTTTTAGTCCATTAACCACAAACTAATTGTCTTAAACAGATTTTTTTTAGTTAATTACTTAAGAGGCTACCTAAGTTAATTTCTAGATTGAAGAAGTTGGAATTATTTAAATGTGAGACTAAGTGAATCAATTATTATTAAACTTAGTTAACTCAAATGCACAATTGAACCTAACTAGTTGTCTTAGATCAATTAAAAGAAATAATTAAGTTGTTAGACCTAATTAATTAGGGTGCTTAATCCCTACTGATTTTGGACCTGTTTTGAGAATGAGGTTAACTAGGTGTTGGTTAATTCTAACTTAGTAAATTATACTTAACCCTTAATGAAATTAGGAGTCTAGTCTCTTTTTAGGAAGTTAGGTTAGATAATTAGCTTAATTAGTTAATTAGGTTCTTAGAGTTGGTTTCTAATTATGTGGTTAAATATCCTAGTCTTGATAGCATGCCTAATCAATGACCAAAGCTCGGGACTCACAGGGGTAATTGACTTGTTAGGATCAGATTTTATTAATAAAATAGGAGGTTAGGAGACTAATTACCAAAGAGTCCTAGTCATCTTATATTCATATTAAACTGGATTGATTAATCTAACGAGTTAAGACCCCTAAGCGAACACATAAGAAATCAGTCAATCAACCAGGATATTCAAGAGGATCTGATCAAGAACAAATACATCAAGACCTGAGTTATGTCATTCAAATATCTAAACAGACATTTATGATTGAACTAACAATACACAAGGTCAATTAACCCAACGTGAGCTAATGATAGGAAATAGATACGCACTGATATAGTAAATAAAATCCTAAATTAGCTACTATGCAATGAAATCGATCCAGGTTTTGAATTAATTACATAACTAAACAGAATAAAACTAAAAAAAAAAAGAAAAGAAAAAAGGAAAAAGAGACAGTTAGCCAAAAGGGACAATGAAAACAACGGTTAGGCCATTAATTTGTTCATGATTTTCTTAGCTGCATAATCACACAGGGACTGGAGAATAATAGCTAGACGAACAACAACAAGCAAAGAAGAAAACAGAGAGGAAAAAGAAAGAAAAGAAGTTAACTAAACTGAAAAATGGTGATTAACAAGAATTTTAGGTTTTAGTAACATGTAAAACAGTAAATAAGGAAGAAGAATACCCGTTAAAGGGTTTGGCCGGAAAAAATGGGAGATCGCCGGACCTTGGACGGACTCCGACAGGGTTTGAAAATGACTCAAACCCACAGAAATCGACAGCCCTTAGTGAGAGCTGTCGACCCATGTAGGTGAGAGTCATTAAAAGTCTTCAGGTCAGCCGGCATAGGAGAGCTAGGGTTTCTGTTTTCCTACATCTAAAATTGAAGAGATTTGGGTGTTTATTCGAGGAAACCAGTAGTGGGAGGTGATTTAGGGGAGGATGAGGATCATCTGCTGCGAATTTGGGGTCGATTGGAGAAGCTCCGCCGCCGGAGGCGATTTTCGGCAGGCGGAGGGTGGCGGCTAGGGTTTGTTGTTTAGAGAGATATGAGAGAGACGGACAGGGGGGGGGGTGGTGTGAGGCTTTGGTGGAATGAGGGGGTTGGGTAGTTCTCAGCCGTTGGATCTGGAAATATCAACGACTGAGATTGACCCCTCTTAAACGGTGTCGTTTGGACTAAGTGGGGGTCAGGCCGGGTTGAGGGATTTATTGGGCTGGGTAGGTTGAGTGTATAGGGATTGGGCCTGGGTATTTCTTGGCCCAGATCGGATTTTGACTTTCTTAACTAATTAAACTAATTAACCTAATTAAGTTAAAATCTAATTTAATTCAAAAAATGTAGTAATTAATTTAGACCTTACTTTTCATCTATTTACAAATTAATCAAGAATAAAATGACCAATTTTATATTCCTAATTAATCTATGATTTATTGAATAAAAATGATTAATTTTAGTAATTAGTTATTAAAACTAAATTACATTAAATAACCATCATTCGTCTATTATTTAGTTAATTATAACTTTATAATTCTTTGATAATAGTGATGCAATTTTGAACAATTTTAAAAGATGAATTATGGATATGCCAAAAAATACAAATCTTTAACAATTAATCACTGAAAATCAACAAAAATTCATAAAATCAATTGATTTATTGAGATTTTTATAGGACGATATGGCGAGTAAAAATCACATGCTCACAGGTGCCCCTCTTTGCTCGAAAACACGAAGAGTTTTCGGGCAAAGACAAAGTGAGCAACAATAAACGACCTTTACCTATTCATATGTTCCATTGTGAAGTGTTTCTGAAAATTTTGATCGAACCTTGCTTCAAGGTTGCCTACATATCCTTGGTTATAAAGTAATCAGGTCAGTGTAGTTCTGGAAGTTTTGGTAGCTGGGACTACCGCGTAACTGTGGTTTCACTGCGGTTGCTGCTGTTACTACTGTTGATCTCCTTATTACACCTAAGTACAAAACGGAGGACTAACTAAAACCTATCTGCTGCTAAATTACAAGATTCCTATCTAGGACTTGGTCTTGAGTCTTGATCTTTTGCTGACTCTGACCTGGATCCTGATGCTTATTAGTCGTAAGTGCTGGTTTTGTCTTGTCGTTCCTCGGATCAAAGCGGGATATACTGGACGGATGACTTCAATCTCGTCTTGAATAGTCCACATCTTCCCTATTTGGGCACTTTTGGATTCAATATTCTCTTTCTTCTTTTTGTTTTGTTATTTTGGATCGAAACTTCTTCTTTTGGTTGTCTCGAGTTCCAATGTTTTGGAGACGTAATCTGCACAAAATCAAAACAAACGAATGAAATTTCCTGCCCCAGTTTTCACTAGGAAAATTTTGTGAGTTATTGTAATAAAATATATGCTATTTTATTATTGAAAGCAATAAAAGGCCGGGAACTGTGTACCCGAAGTGAATGCCTACTAGGGGATGGATACCCTATGCCTAAAAGGTGAAATCAACTAGGGATTGGGGACCCTATGTTGGAAAAGGCTGACAGCTCGTATTGTCGTCAAGAAGAGATCACCAGGTTATGCTGGTGTCTGGGGAATGATCAACAGGTTATGTTGTTGTCACAAAAGAAATCACTGGGTTATGCCAATGTCTGGAGATGATCAACATGTTATGCTGTTGTCAGGAAGATCATCAGGTTATGCCGGTGTCTGGGGAGGTCAACAGGTTATGATGTTGCCTGGGAAAAGAGATCACTAGGGTTATGCCAGTGTTTGGAGAAGAAACGATCACCGGGTTATGCTGGTGTCTGGAAAGGTCAACATGTCATGTTGTTTCTTGAAAATAGAGATCACTGGGTTATGCCAGTGTCTGAAGATGATCAACAGGTTATGTTGTTGTCTCCTTGGGTGCGGGACCCTATGTTGGCATCAATTGAAGACTGGGATATCCTTGGTTGGAAAATGTTTTGCTAGGGGTTGAGGACCCTATGCTACTTTAGGGTTGCATCATATTCAACTTCATTTATTCTTTTTTATACATATGCGGGAAAAGATTTTTGGAGGAAACTTCCCTTTCTTTGGATTCAATGCTGTAAAGCTTTTTCTAACTCTTGCGCAATTCCTTTTGATTGCACCTGCTTTTTGCACGGTTGCTTTTGCACCTGTTTCCTATTTTCAAAGAAAGAACAATTTGTTAGTTTGAAACGGTGGTTTGTTTTGCCGGCCTTGATTTTGACAACTTGACTTGTGACGAAGGTCTCGACCACTTGCTTGCTTGTTTGCTGGGAATTGGGTTTCATCTCTCATCCCCGGGACCTTGGCTTTCCAGATTTTACCATGGCGATCGGTCACGTGGAACCCAACATTTTTGTTTGGCCTTGCACTTGCCTTTCTTTTGGATTTCCAGAGTATTGGGGGGAGTTTTGGCCCCTCAAATTCTGCTGCGACGGTTAGTCGCGTGGGACTTAACCTTTCCAATTTAATTTCTCCTTTATTGGCTTTTCATTCCTGACTTTTCTTCCAACTGTAACTTCGGTCATTTGGAATATTTCGGCTTTTCAAACCCCGCCAAGATGGTTAGCCACGTGGGAATCAACTTTTCAACTTCATTCGTCTTTCTAGGCAATTTAATTTGATTTTCTCCTTTCAAGGGTTTTGAGTTTGAAGTATCGACCACTTTGGCTAGTCGAGATCGACTCGATGCCTCTGACGAGGCTGGGTGCCTTTTGCATATCATCCCGTGTCAAATGAGAGCCCTGTAAATCAGTATTGCCATCCTTTCTTTGCCTTGGTTTCGGAATAGAGTTAGACCAAAAGGGATTCAAAGAAAAATAAATGATAGAATGGACAATGAATTTTAACAAAAAGTATCCCTTTCGGGGGAAAGGAAAGAAGGAATTATCTGGAATGCATGCGGACTTCAATGATCATGACATGCCTTTTGGACTGGATGTCTGATTCGTGTAAACCGTCCGACTCTCAAAAATTCATCACAACTATTACCCCGAGATCGAGAAACCTTGCCCGGACTGCGTCCATATCAGTGATCCATTATCCTTTTCGATTAGTGGCGGCCTTTACGGGTTTTCACCGACTAAACTCTCTCATTTATCTTCTTACTGTCGTCTTGTATTGCTCTTTGCGAGTTTTCACTAACAAGACTCTCTCATTTTCAATTTCTCTACTCACCGTCGCCTTACAGTGCCCGTGTGGGTTTTCACCGATAAGACTCTCTCATTTTAATTTCTATCATTGCTTGTATCTGCTCTGAACAACTGTATCCTCCAATTTTGGACATATTTGCCGATTGATCGGAACGACTTGAATAGGGTTTTGGTGCAAAGAAGTTGTATTGAATTACAATTTCGGAACCCTTCCGGCGACACATTGACGAATCTTAACACTTGCCCCAACTTAAACTCTTGGGGAAATGTGGATCTTTATTTTGGTGTGACTGAACCCCAGGGAGAGGCTGCCTACGTATCCTTTCGGAATCAATTCGAACGTAGTTCAAGAAACTTTTTTTTATTGTTTTTCCCTTTTTTTCCACATTTATTTTTCTCCAATAACATTTTCGGGTTCCAAGAAAGTAATCGAAGAAGAGTAATCGGCTCAAAGGGTTTGCAAAAGGGTTAATGATGTTTGGGTAGCGAGAATGAAATCCTTCATCATCCCAACCGGAGAACACTTGCAAATATATAGAGGATCAAACATAGTACCTTTTGACGACATCTGCATTGACTGCCGTTACGGGGTCATTCCCTTTGATGTCCCCCAGGTATAACGCTCCTTTTGGTAGCAATTTCCTTATGATGTATGGACCTTTCCAGTTTGGGGAGAATTTTCCTTTCGCTTCTTCGTGGTGTGGGAGGATACGTCTTAAAACGAGTTGCCCTACCTCGAAGTTCCTAGGTCGCACTTTCTTGTTGTAAGCCCGGGCCATTCTTTGCTGGTATAATTGTCCGTGGCACACTGCGGCCATTCTTTTCTCATCAATCAGATTTAATTGCTCCAGTCGGGTCTTGACCCACTCATTGTCTTCAATTTCTGCTTCGACAATAACCCGAAGGGAAGGAATTTCGACTTCAGCGGGTATTACGGCTTCAGTGCCATAAACCAATAGGTAAGGGGTAGCTCCAACTGATGTACGGACGGTCGTGCGATATCCCAAAAATGCAAAAGGCAACTTTTCATGCCATTGTCTGGATGTTTGAATCATTTTCCTGAGAATTTTCTTGATGTTTTTGTTTGCAGCTTCAACGGTGCCATTTGCTTTGGGCCGGTAAGGGGTTGAGTTGCGGTGTGTTATCCGGAACTATTCACATACCTCCCTCATCAAGTTACTGTTTAGATTTGCGGTGTTGTCGGTATGATAGTTTTTGGGATACCGAAATGACAGATGATATTAGCATGCACAAAATCCACCACCACCTTCTTAGTGACAACTTTGAACGTGACGGCCTCGACCTATTTCGTGAAATAGTCGATAGCAACCAAAATGAATTTGTGCCCGTTTGAGGCCCTTGGCTCGATTTGCCTAATGATATCCATTCCCCAAGCAACAAATGGCCAGGGTGCCGACATAGGATGCAGTTCTGAAGGTGGTGCATGGATTAGGTTGCCATATATTTGACACTTATGGCACTTCCGAACGAAATCGAAACAATATTTATCCATGGTCATCCAATAATAGCCAGCCCACAAGATTTTCTTTGCGAGGACGTACCTATTCATGTGGGGGCCGCATACTCCTGAATGGACCTCGCCCATGATCCTTTCGGTTTCTTTGGCGTCTACACATCTTAACAGAGTTAGATCGGGAGTCCTTTTATCCAGTACTTCCCAACTTAGGAAGAAACTGTTGGCGAGCCTTCGGATGGTTCTCTTTTGGTCTCCGTTGGCCTGCTCGGGATATTATCTTGTCTTCAAAAATCTTTTAATATCATGATACCATGGTTGGGCATCGGGTTCTACTTTGACCGCGTTGCAATAACCATGTTTTTCCTTGATTTGGATCTCCAATGGGTCTATGCGAACATTACTCGGATAGGGCAGCATTGCAGCTAAGGTGGCCAGCGCATCAGCTAACGTATTGTGGCACCGAGGAATATACCTGAACTCGACGGCTTTAAATCGCTTACTAATATTCCCCACATGCTTTCTGTAGGGAAGGAGTTTAACATCCCGAGTTTCCCACTCTCCCTGAGCTTGCTTAATGATCAAGTCGGAGTCTCCCATAATCAACAACTCTTCTACATCCATGTCAATGGCCATGTTCATGCCCATTATACAAGCTTCATATTCGGCAGTATTGTTTGTGCAGAAGAAACGGAGGCGGGCCGTGGCAGGGTAGTGTTTCCCTGTGGGTGAAATCAAGATTGCCCCTATCCCAATACCTTTCGCATTGGCTGCTCCATCGAAGAACATTTTCCAGGTATCAGCGTCTTCCGAGATTACTTCGACGGAGTTGATTTCTTCATCCGAAAAATAAGTTCTCAAGGGTTGGTATTCATCATCAACCGAATTTTCATCCAGATGGTCGGCCAATGCTTGAGCTTTCATATCTGTGCGAGTGACATAGACAATATAGAATTCTGTGAGCAAGATTTACCATTTTACTAATCTCCCGGTGGGCATTGGCTTTTGGAATATGTATTTCAAAAGATCCAGCCTCGTGATAAGGTAGGTGGTATAAGCCAATAAATAATGTCGGAGCTTCTGAGCAACCCAAGTTAGAGAGCAACAAGTCCTTTCTAACCGAGAATACTTGGCTTCATAGCTTTTAAACTTCTTACTTAAGTAATAAATGTCCTGCTCTTTCTTTCCCATTGCATCGTGTTGCCCGAGAACACACCCAAAGGAGTTTTCTAGCACCGTCAGGTATAGGAACAGAGGTCTCCCTGGTTCTGGTGGGACTAGCACTGGAGGATTTGACAGATATTCTTTGATCTTGTCAAAAGCGTCCTGGCACTTTTCTGTCCATTTGATGGCCGCATCTTTTTTCAATAGCCTGAATATAGGCTCGCATGTGGAGGTCAACTGAGCGATGAACCTGCTGATGTAATTCAACCTACCCAACAGACTCATGACTTCCTTCTTGGTTCTTAGGAGTGGGAGATCCCGGATAGATTTTATCTTGGTTGGGTCTAGCTTGATGCCTCATCGACTGAATATAAATCCCAGTAATTTTTCGGATGAAATTTCGAAAGCGCATTTGGCTGGGTTTAATTTTAAATTATATCTGCGCAGGCGTTCGAAGAATTTCCTCAAATGCTGCACATGGTCACTTTGGGTTCTGGACTTAATGATCACATCATCCACGTACACCTCAATCTCCTGATGCATCATGTCATGAAATATGGCGGTCATGGCCCTCATATAAGTCGCCCCACCAAATGGCATGACCTGGTAACAGTATGTTCCCAAGGGTGTAGTGAAGGCTCTCTTTTCTGCATCTTCTTCATCCATCAACACCTGGTGATATCCGGCATAGCAATCGACAAAAGACTGTACCTCGTGTTTGGCACAATTGTCAACTAGGATATGTATGTTCGGCAGTGGAAAATTATCTTTGGGACTGGCTTTATTCAGATCCCGGTAGTCGACGCATACTCGGACCTTTCCATCCTTTTTAGGCACTGGAACCACATTGGCCAGCCAGGTGGTGTATTGGACCACTCGGATTACTCCGGCCTTTAGTTGTTTAGCGACCTCTTCTTTGATCTTGTCACTCATGTCTATTTTAAATTTCCTCTGCTTTTTTTTGACAGGTGTATGACCGGGGTAGGTTGGCAATTTGTGTACCACCAAGTCCGTACTTAGTCCGGGCATGTCGTCGTAGGACCAAGAAAATACGTCTTTGAATAGGAGTTGAATCAAGGCGTCTCTAGTCCTTTCATCCATATGGACGCTTATCATGGTTTCTCGAATCCCTTCTTCATTGCCCAAGTTAATGGGTTCCGTTTTGTTTAAGTTTGTCTTAGGCTTATTCTCGAACTGTTCCAATTCTCGATTTATTTCCCTAAAAGCCTCTTCTTCGTCATATTCCAGTTCTTGATTCATTATTTCGAGGTTAGACGACGTACTAAGATTAGAGCACGAAGTCCGCAAGCATGTCATGGTTTTGAAAGCCGCATTATTAGGACTGAAAAAATAAGAAAAGTAAACAAAAATCAGAAAGAATAGTAGACGATGAAATTTTGATCTCATTTCATTGAATTTGAACACAGGAGGGTTTACATCGAAATTTAAAGGCAAGAATTTAAAAACTTGAGTTACACCCTGAAATAACTCATAGTGCAGAAAGGATGGAAAAAGCTGAACTACCGGGACTCCCGCCGGACAATGGAGTAGCCTCACTGTTTTGTAACTTGGCATCAGGCCCATACTGTACTTCGGCAGTGCTGGAGCCCTCTCCTGGTTGGACCATATGGTCCTCATACAATATTTTCCTCATTGCTCCGCATATTTCTTCTATCTCTTCGGCCGTGAAAACCTCTTCCTCTTCCTCCACGTATTTTGGCTTGACAAATGATGCGGTGATGTGTGGGATTGGCTGAGGCAATACCCAACAATTTTTCTTGCGTTGGTCAGCCCATTGTTCATCGTCGGGGTAGCTTGAAACCCTATGCCAAAAAACTTTTTATTGGTAGGCAAAGTGACGGGTTCTTTAATGCCTTGCAAGGACACCCCGAGCCCTTTTTCGGGTGTGTATCCATGTTTGATCATGTCGTTGGTGACCATAATTGACGCGTTTGATAGGAAGGGTTGAGGGAACAAGGTTCCTTCCTCATACTGGTCCGCAACCACAATCTCGAAAGCCTGGTAGACTATGTGCTCACTGCCCTCTCTTGCTTCCAGGCATGGGGCTAATGGGTCCCTGTAAATAGATTGTTTGTCTTCCGCATGGACCACGATTTCCTGGTCCTCATATTCGAACTTAACCATCTGGTGGAGAGTAGATGGCACTGCCCCTGCCGCACGGATCCAAGGCTTTCCAAGGAGATAATTGTTGGAAGTATCCATATCCATGACCTGGAATGTCACTTCGAAATCTACAGGGCCGATTGTCAAGACCAAATTAATCTCCTCGATCGTGTCTCTCTTGATACCATCTAATGCACGGACGCACACATTGTTGGTCCTGATTCTTTCAGTCCCGATCTCCATTCTTTGTAAGGTCGATAGAGGGCAACTATCAACTCCAGATCCACCGTCCATCATAACTCTCTTCACGTAGTAACCTTCACATTTAAGAGTTAGGTGGAGAGCTTTGTTGTGGGTGGCCCCTTCCGGGGGCAAATCATTCTTGCTTAATGAAATCCGGTTGACCTCAAAAAATCGTTCTTCCATCCTCTCCATTTGTTCGATTGTGGTGTTGGTAGGAGCGTATGCTTCATTGAGGGTTTTGATCAGGATCTTCTGATTCTCGTTTGAATTTACCAGCAAGGATAGAAGCGAGACCTGGGTGGGGGACTTTCTGAGCTCCTCGATTATGGCGTATTCAGAGGTTTTCATATTCTTGAAGAATTCTTCTGCCTCTCCGGCACTGATCGGCCTTTTGGGCGGAAAGCGTTTCAGCTTGCTTTTGTTTAGCTCTTCCGGGTCGAGGTATTTCTCTGAAGAGTTTATATCGCCTGTTTCCCCAGTAATCTCTTTCCCTTTGTACGTCACCACCATCCTACGGTAATTACATTGGACAGCAGTAGTATTCTTCATGGGAGTTTGCGACGCGCGGCTAATAACCACGGGCTCATTCAGCCTGGGTAAAATTATTTGCCCCCGCGCCACATACGTCCCCTTTGAGACATACATTTTTGGGTCATTCATTATTGCCTTGTTGAATTGTAACCTTCTGGGAGGACTCAACACACTTTGTTCCTTCCTGCGTTCCTTGGGGATGTAAAGGACAGTGTCTTTAGAGGGTCCCTTATTTGTTCCAGTCTCAGCCTTTTTCGTGACTTGGGGGACGGGGTTACTATTTCTCATCTCCTTGACTGGTTTGGGTGCCGCCTTGGGTCTTTTTTCTGCATCTGTGATGGCGATGATGGCCTTTAGATCCGGATCAAAATCTTGGTCCTCGCAAATTATGCCGATGACGGGCCCATGATTGTGAGTGGGCAGTGGATTTTTCGTCACATTGGGAGCTTCTTCGTCGCTTAAAACCATTTTCTTTTGTTCTATAAGGATTTCTACGGCCCTTTTGAGGGTCCAGCAATCCTCTGTGTCGTGTCCTTCTGCTCCGGAATGGTAAGCACAACTGGTACCCCGTCTATATGATGGTGATTGGGGATTTTTCCCGTTTGGAGGTACGGATTGCAGGATTCCCATCTGGACCAACTTTGGGAAGAGGATGGAATACGGCTCTCCGATGGGAGTGAAATTAAGTCTCCTTGGTGGTTCTCGGGGATAGGCATTGTACGAGTAGCTGTTTTGAGGAGGGCGTTGATTATATGGAGCTGGGGGACGATAGTTATTTTTTGGGGGTTGAATTCTATTCTGATTGTATTTTTGTTGCAGCCTGGGATGTGGCTGAGCGTTCATTACCGCATAGGGAAAATGGGGGCGAAGCATAAGCTGCATCTCGGTGAAGATAGTAATGTTGGGAAGCTTTGGGAAATGGGTGTGGGTATTGTCGAGGCTTCCTGACATCGGAAACCATCATGGCCCCTTCTTCTTTCTTTTTCCTGTTGGTTGCAACCCCGGATCCGCTTTGGATGGCCTGAGAGGTTGCTCTTATGGCAGATTGGCTCAGGATACGACCAGTTTTTAGACCATTCTCCACCATTTCTCCAATTTTGATTGCTTCCGCAAATGGTTTGCCCATGGCGGACATCATATTTTGGAAGTAATCAGCTTCCTGTGCTTGTAGAAAGACGCTGACCATTTCAACCTCATCCATCGGAGGTTTGACTCTGGAGGCCTGCTCGCGCCATTTGATGGCGTACTCTCTGAAACTCTCTGAGGGTTTCTTTTTGAGATTGGATAGTGAGTTCCTATCGGGAGCGATGTCCACATTGTATTGGAATTGCCGGACAAAGTCCCGTGCCAAGTCATCCCATATGTGCCAGCGGGATATATCCTGGTCCATGTACCATTCTGATGCAATCCCCGTCAAGCTTTCTCCAAAATATGCCATGAGAAGTTCCTCCTTCCCACATGCTCCCCTGAGCTGGTTGCAGTACCTTTTCAGATGGGCTATGGGGTCTCCATGTCCGTCATATTTTTCGAACTTGGGGGTTTTGAACCCGAGAGGCAGATGGGCGTGCGGGAACATGCACAAGTCCGTATAGGAGACAGTTTTCTGCCCGCTCAGCCCCTGTATATTTTTGAGGCTTTGTTCAATACTCTTCATTTTTTGAGTTATTTCTTCGTTCTCGAAGCTTTTCTATCCTGTCCCAAAATGAACTCAGGCTGAGTTTGTTGGGGATATGCATTGGGAGTAGCATGAGCGGTATCCTGATGGACGGATGGTGTTTGGAATGTGAATGTTGGCGGCTCGAAACTTGGCCAGGAGATAGTTGGTGGGGCCGTGGCGGAGATTGGTGGTGCAGTGAAAATATTGCAAGACACACCAGAGAACAAAGCCTAGGCGCGAACCTCAGAAGGCCTTCCGGGAAAGTGAGCCGACATAGTTGGATATCCAAATGGTGTGGCTGGGTAGCTTATGGGGATGTTGGACGTCCCTCCTTCCCCTGGGGATTATCTCTGGGAAACCCAGGATGGTACTGGGTGGTTCCCTACCATTGGACCATGCATCCCACATTTCCATCATGCGGCAACGCAGAGTCCTGTTCTCTTCAGCTGTTTCTGACTCAGATGTTAGGATGGCTGGATTTAGGTCTTCCACGGAAGAGTTTACGATTGGCTAGTGAGTTTCGGACGTCATTTCTATGCTCCCTTTTGATCTAGTGAAGTAAGGATGGGAAGCCAGGTTACCGCAAAACCAACCACCTTAAAATACCTTAAGATTGGACCAACAAAACGTTAGGTTAAAACATTCATCACATAGGAAATCGCACGTACGGGGTATGCAATGCACCTGATGCTTTTCTATATGTTATTGCAACAGTTGTGTACTTCATCCCGGATTTATCTCTTAGTTTGTTTTTCTTTTTATTATTCTTCCCTTTCCTTTGTTATTGCTTCCGCTTTTTTATTCCTCGCTCGGTTTCCTCTGTTATGGTTATGATCGAATCCTATGTGGATTGCCTACATATCACGGCGCCGCGTGAATCAGTTCATCATGTAGTTCATGCTAAAAAACCCAAAGAAATGCATATATTTTTTTTCTCTAAAAGCTTCATTCTAAAAATTTCCATTCATTAAATAAACACTTTTGATTACAAAAATCTTGCAGCCCATTTTTGGAATTACAAAGTTTACAAAACAGACTTGACACATATTTTCTAAAAATATAAAAACTACTGTGGACTCAAGNAAAAGTGAAGTACAGACTCGAAAATATCAAGAATACATTAGTGCTTCCGTTGCTCCAGGGGCCGGTGGGGCATCATTCGGCCTTGCCACGTGCCAGCGTGCTATGTCTTGTCTGAGGGGGTAAAGGTCGTCCATAATCTTGTGGACGAAGATCATAACTGCTGAGAAGAAAGTGGTCCGAGTCATATCTTTGCATTCCTGACATCTGGTGACGATGTAGTCAGCTATCTCTTGGACCCTTCGCCTGATAATACCCTTCTCTTGAAGCAGGCGCCCGATTTGTTGGGATCTCGCCTCTAAAGTTTGGGCGTCTTTGTGACTCTATTCTTGCCATTATTGCAACTCTTTTTCTAACCGAGCAATCATGGCATAGCACTGTTCCCTCTCATGTTTAATCCTTTTTTCCTATTTGGCCATTTCGTTCTCGAGGGCGGCCAATTTTTCCTTCAAGCCCACGACTTCCTGGTCATATTTCCTTTTTAGTCTCTGGACAAACTCTGTTCTTTCTTCTACACTTCTTGTTAATCTTGCCCGAACTTCGGCCAGTTCTTCTTCAGCTTTGTCTAAATCATTCCCATAGCTGCATACTTTATGCCTCAGGCTGTTGATAAGACTTTCATCAGTTCTTCTTCTCTCTGGGTTCTCAGCAGCTGTTTTCAGTTCCTGTATCTGGGCCCGGAGGACTTCATTTTCTTGGGCTAATATATTTTTCTCCCCTTCAATTGAGGCATTATGTAGAATTTTTTCGAACTTGATTTCCCTGACCTGGGCCTCCAACTTGCTTATGGTGGCTCGGTAGCTGTTCTCCTTTTTTAACCAAGCCCAATGCTCTTGAGTTTAGTCGGTGAATTGTTGTACGTGGAGTCACTTCGCGGGTCGTTCTTGCTCTTGATGATCCCTGCCTCTTACGCCGTACCAAGAGGTGTAGGCGGGCTCCACTTCCCCTTTGGATAAGTCTCTCACTCGAGTTTGAGGTTCTAAAAACCTGCACTCGTTCCAGATTTGATGGACCCTGCCTTCAGGAAATGTAGCTCTTGGTCATAACTCAATGGCTTGTTGGCTTAAATCCTCGTCATGGGGAACACCCTGTTGTCTCCCCAACTGGCATAAGACCCGGTGCGGGACATATGGCTGAATGCTTCACAGGCCCATTAACAAGAGATAGGAAACCTCAATAGACATATTGGTAACCTCGCTGAGAGGGAGCCACCCGAACGTCCACTCGATTCGGCTGGCAGTCAGTGAGCTCAAGTATGAGTGCCAGGCTTCTATGCCTTCAGGAAATTGATGGCCTTTTACCCGCGTACTATGTTCCTCGATGCAATTCAAACCGGTTAAACCGTAGTTCATGTAGCCTGGGCGGTGACAGAGGTGCTCAATCAGCCAGATTTGTAGGAGCAGGTTGCACCCCTCAAAGAATTTTCCCCCAGATTGACAAATTGTCAGAGCACGCTAAATCTCGGCTAAGACCATTGGTATAAGTGTTCCATTGAACTTTTTCATCATGAAGTCTGTTATTCCCACAAGCCCAATGTCTATGCATCTGTTACTTCTTGGGCAAATCAAGGTGCCCAAGAATGCTACCACAAAAGCTAGCCCCCGGCGGGCTTCCCATTTAGCCTGATCTTTGTGAGTTAGACCAGTGTTGTTAGCCTCATAACCCTGGGGACCTCCATAACGTCTGTAAAGAAAATAGAAAGTGCAGAAACCTTCGGACAAGTGTGGGTCTTGGTCGTCCCGGCTAATGTTCAACATATCTAAAAACTTGTGGGGAGTCACCGCCCTGGGTACCGACTTTTGAGATTGTCATTGAGACCAGCATACCCTGCTATTTCCTCTAGCGTGGGCGTCAATTCAAAGTCTGAAAAGTGGAATACGTTGTGGGCGGGATCCCAAAATGGTACTAGAGCCTCGACGATGTCCAACCTCAGCTTGATCTTTAAAAGGCCAGTAAGTCCCCCTAAAGCTTTCATAACAGACTTTCTACTGGTTTCCCCCAACTTGCTCCACCACATATGGAGTCCTAGAGGGATTTCCTCGACTGCCCTGAAGGGGATGTTTTCAACTGTATTCATCCTGCACATTCGTTTTTGATTAAAACCACAGAAATGTTTTTGAGAAGTGTCATTTTGGCAAAGGGTTTTGTAATAAAGAAAAATGGACCACCTTTGTGAATACAACCCTTTAAGGCTGTGTTCGCGAATTGGGTCGAAATTCAAAGACAAAACACAGGCGGCCACTTTTGCAAAAACGGCCTTCCGGCGCCCCACTTGCACGATCAGGCTATAATGGCGTCACCTAATTTTATTTAGGGCTATATCCTTTTGATTTTGAAAAATGGAGTTGGACCCGATGAGGGTTGCCTACGTATCCCACACCCATGAGAATCAAACAATGCGTAGTTCGGGAAAATCCCGACTGATTAAAAATATACACCCATTCATTTTGTTTTATATTTTTTTTCAGAAATTTTGGCAGAGTTTCGGGATAAATACGAGGATTTTCAAAACAGGGTGAATTCCTTATTCTACCTCACTCTTGGTTTTTCTGTTCATTTTTTAGTTTAGTCGGTCAATACACAAGCTGAGACAAATAAATGCATACGTAACAAGTAAGATGCATTAGGGTTGTCTTTCATTTCGGGTACACCTGTCCTAGACGGACTCAACCCCTGTGTTGAGCCCCCTAAGTCAAATGCGCATGATGCAGATAAGCGTTCCTACTACGGATCCGGCATGACGTTTTGTTATTCTAGGTTTAAACCTGGGGTTTTGTTCTAGACCAGGCTTACCCGAGCCGACAGCTCGAGCCGAGGTCGGGGCAGCGTACCGGGAATACAGAAGCTTCACCGGCTTTGCAACTTATTCGTACCTAGTTCTAAAATTTGGATATGAATCTAATAGAAAATAAGTCACACGAAGTGCACAATTCCCAGATGATTTAGAAGACTCAGAGAGAAGAGGGTTTCGGCACAATTTATATACAGTTAAGATAATATCAAAGCGGTAAAAAGCGACATTTAGCGCATTAGGTTTAAACATGTAAAAATCAGATAATAAAGCCAAATAAAACAGTCTATTTCAAGCTCGAATTATTGAACCCTGAACCAGAGATTCTGGGTTTGATCCCCAATAGAGTCGCCAGAGCTGTCACACCTCCTTTTTCACCACCCGATAAGGGTAATAAGGGAGTTTTTCCACTTTAAGTGACATTATTCGGATTTGGGATTATTTTAGTTTTCAGAGTCTCCACCCGGATTTTTGACAATGTTCCGGAACACCGTTTATTGAAATCCCAAACCAAGGAAATTTAGACTCTGTTGTAAGTTGTCTGCGACCAGAAATCCGAGTAAGGAATTCTGTTAACCCGGGAGAAGGTGTTAGGCATTCCCGAGTTCCGTGGTTCTAGCACGGTCGCTTAACTATTAATATTTGGCCTAATTATCTAACTATTTACGTATTTTTAAACCTATTGTGATTTTTAGCCTTTTTCAACTTTTTAGACGCTTTTGATATTTATGGATTTATCTTGAAACAAGTCACGATGGCGTACACTTATTTTTTTTTGGACACATTATAGCTGCGCCACATGAAATGCACCCGCAATTACAACATGTGATTTTTATTAAAATTTGAAGTTGAAGACGGGGACATGAGTTGTCGCACCCGAGTGTGGATTATATGGTCATGACGATTTAAAAATGCCTATTTGAGGCGATATTCAATTATTCTCTAAGTTTCAATTTTTTGAAAGAGCATTTTAGTTTTAAGATCAATTAAGATGTTTATGGATTTATCTTAGACAAGTCACGATGGTGTGGACTTCTTGTTTTTGAACACATGGAAAACACGTCACATGAAATGCACCCGTGATGTGCATTTTTATTAGTAGTTTGGAGTTGAGGGTCGGGGGCATGAGTTGCCACTCCCGAATATAGTTTAAGGTAATTTTGAGGTCACGATCTATTTATATCAAATTTCGAACCAAAAGTAACATCTTACCTATAATATCATCTAAAAAAGGTGTACATTAATCTAAAGACAGCGTTTTATGGGCTATGGCCTCGTTTAGCCCCGTTTGTAACACCTTGGGCCATCCTAATTGTGACTATTTTTGCAAGAGCAATACTAGTTAGGAAATTCGGTTCTCCATCAAATCTTAAAGGTTTGTACGTTCTAATATGCTAAATGGTATCAAATATGTTCAATAAGAAACACATCATATATGCACAACCATATAAAACACATTATCTATCGATTTTCTGCTTTGAATTTGTAAGCTAGAATTACTTTATTTCCTGGGTCTCTGTAATTTCTGAAATAACATAAACACAGGAAGATTTATTATTAATAACCTAATCCCGTGTTTCTAAAACCAGAATGTATTCGAAGTGTTCCCATGTTGATTTTTAGAAGACATTTTCGAGATATGAAATGAACTGGGAATAACCTTACTAATTTCTACTTGTATTGAAAACGACTGATTTTTGAAACGAATGCTTTCTATAAAAAGAGATTCAGTAAGTATTCATTCAAAGTTCCATGCAGGCTGATTTAAAAAAAATACAAGTTCTTCTTTTGATTGAACACCCATCAGCACTGTATTAATTCTTATATTAGGACTAGATTAGAAGTTCCAAGGGATTACCTTAGAGATCAGCATGAACATTATATATTAAAAGGGCTGAAAATAAATATACAGTCCCATCTTAGATTAGGAAGTCCCAGAATGCAGAAACGAACAATTACAGTTTTTCTTTTTACGAAATAATAAAAAAAATACAACTTCTGTAAGAATACAGTTTTGAATATTAAAGAAGGAGCTAAAGAAAAATCCTAATGGGTTTCTCCTCATCCCGATACTTTACACCTGCAGTTCTTTTTTTCGTAATTTCCAATCATCTCAATATAGATGTATAATGCATCTATTAGAGAAAATCTGACCATGAAGGGGGTCAGACATAATTCTATTGATGTGAGATTTTATAATACCAAAACGGAAACTTTGTGCATTTGCTAAAAGGAATCTAACCATGGAAGGGGTCAGATTCATTCTAATGATGCCACCTTTTTTGACCCTTACAGTCATATCCATATTTCAGCAAGTATTCATTTGAATACTTTGACTATTCTTGGATTTTTTAGAGAATGAATCAGACCATTTATGGACTCAGATTCTTTGCTCTAAAGGCCTTCTTAACTACATACTTTATACCCTTTGAAGGGTAAATTTCAGCCAAACTATATTACTGTTTGTGCACTATTGTAGGGTTTTGACCATTAACAGGTCAAATTCATCTACCCTAGTGCTAATACTAACCTATCTAGAGATTTGCTTGTTGAATCTCTTTATTGACCAAAGAAACTCAATTGAAAGCATATTTTCTGCACACTTATAGAGAGAACCTGACCATAGAGAAGGTCAGATTCTACACTTTAGTGCAGCCTTATTTTTAAGTATAGAACTATGAGTATTTACCATATTTATATTCATTTGGACTGAAATATACAGAATATTTCAGCAAAGAAATACCAACAACAAAACAGTATTTATCACATTCACAGGTTCATTATAATATGCTAATAAACATCTATACAGTCACATTTACATAAAGCAGAAGAGATAACTTCATTCATCAATGGCAACTAGTTTAAGTAGAGGGAAGAAGAAGAAGATTCCAGTTTAAGAAAATTTCATTAGAAATATGAGTTAATACATACCATTATAAGAGTAAAAGCAACAGAAATTTGACCAAATAAAGGTCAAATGCTAAAAAACTGGAGACCAACACAGCAACAAACGGGAAAAAAACCAGCAGTAGAGAAACCCAGACAATAAGAGCTTGGAAATCCAGAAATTGAAGCAAGACCAACAAGAAAACAGATTTCAACCAGATAAACTCTTAAAAACCCAGAAAAACCAGTCAGCTACCACCCAAATTCCAGAATACTAAGACTGAAGAAAACCAGATTTTTTCAGATATTTCTATACCTAATCCAGTGTTCTTTTTGTATAGGATTTCTACTGTGTGTGTGTATATGAAATTTCTGTATCCAAATTTTCAACAGGGCCCTTTTTTGTTCAAAAAGTAAAGTAAAGTCAAGTCCAAAATATATGGAAAGAAAGTCTATTTATAGGGAGCTCAAGGATGGGATATGCTTTAGCATATTCCTCATCCAAAAGGCTGAAATAGTACATATGGCAGCTGTTATTCTTATCTTTGGGACATATGCCCCTCTTCTAGAACTTTCCTACTTTAGAAAAGACCNAAAAGTCCAGAATATGTAGAAAGAAAGTCTATTTATAGGGAGCTCAAGGATGGGATATGCTTTGGCATATTCCTCATCCAAAAGGCTGAAATAGTACATAGGGCAGCTGTTATTCTTATCTTTGGGACAACTGCCCCTCTTCTAGAACTTTCCTACTTTAGAAAAGACCTTTTTATCCTTAAGAATCTGATTTCCTAATATATATTTCCTCATGTACCCCTTTGAAGCCCCTATATTTACCATTAGGTAACCGGGGTGACTTACTTGGGTTATCATTTAACTATAGTTAATTGACACTAGTTATGCCCTTTAGATGACAACTAGTTGTTCTTAACTGAGGTTGAGTTAATTAATTAAAGGTTAATTGATTAAATGCCTAGAGTTAGCTTTCATACTAACTATCTATGTTTAAGTCATTTAATTATCAGTTTAATTAAACTCAATGGAGGTTAGTCAACTCAGTTCTCTTGACTTAGGTTAAATGAATCTGTTTTAGTCTATTAACCTCAAATTAATTGTCTTAAACAGACCTTTTTTAGTTAATTACTTAAGAGGCCACCTAAGTTAATTTCTAGATTGAAGAAATTGGAATTATTTAAATGTGAGACTAAGTGAACCAATTATTCTTAAACTTAGTTAACTCAAATGCACAATTGAACCTAACTAGTTGTCTTAGATCAATTAAAAGAAATATTTAAGTTGTTAGACCTAATTAATTAGGGTGCTTAATCCCTATTGATTTTGGACCTCTTTTGAGAATGAGGTTAACTAGGTGTTGGTTAATTCTAACTTAGTAAATTATACTTAACCCTTAATGAAATTAGGAGTCTAGTCTCTTTTTAGGAAGTTAGGTTAGATAATTAGCTTAATTAGTTAATTAGGTTCTTAGAGTTGGTTTCTAATTATGTGGTTAAATATCCTAGTCTTGATAGCGTGCCTAATCAATGACCAAAGCTCGGGACTCACAGGGGTAATTGACTTGTTAGGATCAGATTTTATTAATAAAATAGGAGGTTAGGAGACTAACTACCAAAGAGTCCTAGTCATCTTAAATTCATATTAAACTGGACTGATTAATCTAACCAGTTAAGACCCCTAAGAGAACACATAAAAAATCAGTCAATCAACCAGGATATTCAAGAGGATATGATCAAGAACAAATACATCAAGACCTGAGTTATGTCATTCCAATATCTAAACAGGGTTCGATTAATCTAAACATTTTTGATTGAACTAACAATACACAAGGTCAATTAACCCAACGTGAGCTAATGATAGGAAATAGATACGCACTGATATAGTAAATAAAATCCTAAGTTAGCTACTATGCAATGAAATCCATCCAGTTTTTGCATTAATTACATAACTAAATAGAATAAAACTAAAAAAAGAAAAGAAAAAAGGAAAAAGAGACAGTCAACCAAAAGGGACAGTGAAAACAGCGGTTCAGCCATTAATTTGTTCATGACTTTCTTAGTCGCATAATCACTCAGGGACTGGAGAATAATAGCTAGAACAACAACAAGAAAAGAAGAAAATAGAGAGGAAAAAGAAAGAAAAGAAGTTAAATAAACTGAAATAATCTAAAAATGGTGATTAACAAGAATTTTAGGTTTTAGTAACATGTAAAACAGTAATAAGGATGAAGAATACACGTTAAAGGGTTTGGCCGGAAAAAATGGGAGATCGCCGGACCTTGGCCGGACTCCGGCAGGGTTTGAAAATGACTCAAACCCACAGAAATCGACATCCCTTAGTGAGATCTGTCGACCCATGTAGGTGAGAGTCATTAAAAGTCTTCAGGTCGACCGGCATAGGAGAGCTAGGATTTCTATTTTTTTAGATCTAAAATCGAAGAGATTTGGGTGTTTATTCGGGGAAACCAGTAGCGGGAGGTGATTGAGGGGAGGATGAGGATCATCTAGCGCGAATTTGGGGTTGATTGGAGAAGCTCCGCAGCCGGAGGCGATTTCCGACAGGCGGAGCGTGGCGGCTAGGGTTTGTTGTTTAGAGAGATGTGAGAGAGACGGACAGGGGTGGTGGTGTGAGTGTTTGGTTAAATGAGGGGGTGGGGTGTGGTTTGGACATATATATATAGTTAGGGATTGGATAGTTCTCATCCGTTGGATCTGGAAAGATCAACGGCTGAGATTGACCCCTCTTAAACGGTGTCTTGGACTAAGTGGGGGTTAGGCCGAGTTGAGAGATTTATTGGGCTGGGTAGGTTGAGTGTATAGGGATTGGGCCTGGGTATTTCTTGGCCCAGGTCCGATTTTGACTTTCTTAACTAATTAAACTAATTAATCTAATTAAGTTAAAATCTAATTTAATCCAAAAAATGTAGTAATTAATTTAGACCTTACTTTTCATCTATTTACAGATTAATCAAGAATAAAACGACCAATTTTATATTACTAATTAATCTATGATTTATTGAATAAAAATGATTAATTTTAGTAATTAGTTATTAAAAATATATTACATTAAATAATCATCATTCTTATATTATTTAGTTAATTATAACTTTATAATTCTTTGATAATAGTGGTGCAATTTTGAACAATTTTAAAAGATGAATTATGGATATGCCAAAAAATACAAATCTTTCACAATTAATCACTGAAAATCAACAAAAATTCATAAAATCAATTGATTTATTGAGATTTTTATAGGACGATATGACGAGTAAAAATCACATGCTCACAAGTCTCACCTAAAATTTCGCTTCTACTCATATACCGGGCAAGTTCTAGACACAAGTACAATGACATGGACTACACGAAAATCATATTTCACACATGGCATATGACTCACTAAGGACAATTTCATTCTGACTCTCAAACTAATGCAAGTATTCACGGACCACAAGTTGTTAAGCATTAATCAGAAAGTGAAGATAAGTCAAGAAAATGAGACATAGGCGTCACAAAATATGTTATCTAAATAACCAAGGCATCATAAGCACTTTTAGCACATAGGGAATATATTACACATGCCAAAGCCTAAATATGCTACTATCAAACAAGTCAAGAGCGCCTAGGAATCTAATTTTTCTTCCTCCATTTTTTCCCATTCTTACTCTAAAAAAATAAAAGAAAAGAAAAGACTACTATCCGGTTCAAACTACATCCCATGGAAAAGAATCTAGGTAAAAAGAAAAACCACGGGGGATTTTTACTACCTAAAGGAAACTAAAAGTCATATTTTTGGATTTTTGTTTAGACTTTAATCCCTCAAAAAAATTGTCTAGGAAATCCATCCTCGGGAAAAGTTCAAATTTTGTTTTTTTTTTATTTTTTTATAAAAAAATAAAATAAAATAAATCTACTAAAATACTACACAACTACGAAAACAAAAATAAGAAGTTAACATTTTTCTAACATACTACTACTAATTATCTAGAGGGATTCTCCCACCCCACACTTAAAAGAGTGCAGTGTCCGCAATGCACAATTAAAGAAAAACAGTAACGAGAGTGGACAAGAAACTCCGTGAAAGGCCAAAGGTCGAAAAAACAATGGCTCACGAGGTACTCAGACTTCCCCCAGACATGGTCCTTTGTGTGGGAACCCCACACTTAGTTCTCACCATCTAGCTCGCTTTTGCATTTTTTCAATGTACTTACACCCATTGGACGAGGGAAACAGACCCATAAAATCAATTCCCCACGCAGCAAAAATTTCAACCTCCAAAATACCATGCAATGACATCTCATGCCTTTCCGTAATTGTTTCTGTTATTTGGCAACTATCACACCTCCTCACGAACTCCTAGACATCTTTAAACAACCTAGGCCAATAGAAACCCGATTGCAGCACCTCGGCTGTCGTTTTGTCACCTGCCTAGTGACCACCATAAGGCGATGCATGACAGTAATGTAAGATTGCATGTATTTCAGATTCAGGCACACATCTTCTCATTAGCTAATCAGTACAAGATTTGTATAAAAACGGCTCATCCTACAAATATCATTTCACATCTCGCAAGAACTTATTTTTAGCATGAGGTTCAAGGTCAGGCGGCATTTCTCCACTTGCTAGATAGTTTACAAAATCTGCATATCATGGCACCTCCCCAGCAGTAACGGCCAGAACTTGCTCATCCGGGAAGGTTTCCTTGATGACATCTCCCTCAGCTACATGATTCCGAGTTTCTAACCTGGACAAGTGATCGACCACTTGATTCTCTGTTCCTTTATAGTCTCGGATCTCCAAGTCAAATTCCTGCAAGAGTAAAACCAAACGTATTAGCCTTAGTTTAGCATCTTTCTTTTCCAACAAATACCTGATGGTTGCATGGTCTGTGTAGTTGATGATTTTGGTGCCAACCAAATAGGCTCAAAATTTATCGAACACCCACACTACAACAAGCAACTCATTTTCTGTCACAGTATAATTTATTTGATAAGGAGTGAGAGTCTTTCTTGCATAGTAAATAGAGTGAAATTTTGCTCCTCTTCTGGCCCAATACGGCCCCAATTTCACTATCACTAGCTTCACACATCATCTCGAATGGCTCGTTCCAGTTAGAAGCCACTATGATTGGTGCACTCACTAATTTCTTTTTCAGCTCTTCGAATGCTTTCAAACAAGCATTGTCAAACTTGAACAGCAAATCCTTATCTAACAACCTGCACAAAGGAGAGGAAATGTTTTAGAAATCCTTTATAAATCGACAATCAAAACTAGCATGTCCTAGAAAACTCCTTTCACTGAAATTGGTGGTGGAAACTTTTCAATTTCTTCCACGTTAGACTTTTCAACTTCCAGTCCATCTTTGGACACCTTGTGCCCCAGCACTATACCTTCACGTATCATAAATGGCAATTTTCCCAATTCAGTACCAGCTAAGTCTCCTCGCACCTGGCAAGCACTTTAGCAAGATTGGTCAAGCATTCATCAAAAGAAGGACCAAACACGGAAAAATCATCCATATTGACCTCTACAAACCGTTCCACCATATCGGTGAAAATAGCCATCATACACCTTTGAAAAGTCGTAGGTGCATACATAACCCGAATGACATTATCTTAAATGCATAGGTGCCATAAGGGAATGTAAAAGTGGTCTTTTCTTGATCTTCCGGGGAAATAGCAGTCTGATTATACCCCGAATAGACGTCAAGGAAACAATAGTATTCTTCTCCGGCTAACTTGTCAAGCATTTGATCAATGAAGGGAAGAGGAAAGTGATCTTTTTGTGTAGCATTATTCAACTTCCTGTAGTCCTATGCATAATCTCCAACCAGTCACAGTCGTAGTTTGGATTAATTCATTTTGTTCATTCACTACAACAGTCATGCCCCCCTTTTTAGGTACAAATTGGACAGGGCTTGCCCACTTACTATCGGAGATAGGAAATAATATACATGCGTCGAGCCACTTAATCACTTCTTTTCTTACCACCTCTTTCATGATTGAATTTAGGCGGCGTTGATGTTCCACGCTAATATTCGGTCCCTCCTCCATGAGTATTTTATGCATGCAGAATGCAGGGCTAATACCCTTTATGCCAGATATTGTCCAACCAATGGAATGCTTGTGCTCCCTTAACACCCTTAATAGATTTTCTTCCTCCAAGTTAGACAAATGAAAATAAACAACCACATTTAAAGTGTTAAAACTTCCCAAATATGCATAATGAAGATGAGATGGTAAAGGTTTAAGTTCCAATTTTGGGTCCTCCTCGACTGAGGCTTTAGGGGGGTTCGATTGGCCTATCCACAGGCTCAAAGTGGTACTTTCTCTTATGTATTCGCAAGATGCATCTAGAATTTGCAGCATCTCCTCAACCTCTCCTTCAAGTTCCAAGTGATTGAACAACATCAATGCCTTTTCTAGTGCATCTTCTTTAAACGCACTTGGTTCTACGGCTGGTTCATTGATCTCCACCACAGAAATCATGGCTAGGTCCTCGTAATGACGAGATAACTGAATGGCTCGATATACATTGAAGACTTCTTCTTCATTGTCCACCCTCAGGATCACTTACCTTCTCGAATATCGATAATCGCATCTCTAGTGGCCAAGAGAGGTCGTCCCGAGATGATAGGAACTAACTCATCAGCCTCGTAGTCCAGGATGATAAAATCTGCAGGGAAAATAAACTTCCCAATCTGTAGCAAGACGTCCTCAACTACCCCCTAATGATAAACATAAGATCTATCAGGTAACTGTAGCATCACCATGGTGGGTCTCGGAGCTCGTAAGCCCAATTGTTTGAACACTGACAATGACATCGGATTGATATTTGCACCCAAATCACACAAGGCTCTACCCACATCAATTTCACCAATCCTCACAGGGATGGTAAAACTATCCGGATCCTTAAGCTTTTGTGGAAGCTTATGTTGAATCCTGGAAGTGCACTCCTCAGTAAGTGTGACGGTATCAAACTCAGTTAACCTCCTTTTATTTATCATAATATCCTTAATATAATTTGCATATTTTTGGATATCACGGAGCATGTCTAGAAATTTGTGAAACATGTGGTCATCATTCTTCTTGCTCAATCTTTGAGAAAAGGGGGTGGCACCCTCTCTGATATATGCTCAGACTTTGTCTTGTTTCTCTCATCTACCTCTACAGGTTTTGGTACTCTTTCTTCTTCGAGCCCAAACGACTCTTTTTTCTTTTTAGGCATTTCTACCAACTCTCTCCCATTTCTCAACGTCACTGCATTGACTTAGGATTTTTCTTTGTATCACTGGGCAGAGCTCCAACATGTCTAGTATTCTGATTGTTAGCCATTTGCCCAAACTGCCTCTCTAGATTTCTGAACTCTGTGCACAATTGTTGATTCTCGACCCTAACTTGTTGATTCTCTGGCATAACTTTCTGATTGTCTATCAAGAGATTTTTCATCATGTCAGTCAAACTCTCATCTGCTTCCTGTGATAGTTTAGGTGGTTGATTGTAATTAGCTTGAGTCCTACTATTCTGATTTCCACCCCAAGAGAAGTTAGGATGATTCCTCCAATTCGGATTGTATCTGTTACCATATTGAGCATTTTGATTCATTGATGGATTCAAGATTCACAGGGCATATGTCACTTGTGTGACCTTCACCACATAACTCACAGCAAGTAGATATCTGTTGAGCAAGTTGCATATGTTGTGCTTGGTGCATTGTCATTTTATTCATCTGATTTGCTAATATTGCTATATTTGCCCTCATGTCTAAGAAATCATCAAGCTCAATTACACCTGCTGCCTTTTGTTTAAGTGTTATTCGTGGTTCCCCATCTCCTTGCCAATTATTATCATTAGCAGTGAAATTGTTTAGCAGGATATGGATTTCACTATACGGTCTTTCCATGCAACTAGCCCAAATGCTGAGTCAAGATTCATCTTTGATGTCTCATCCAGCCCATCAACGAAAGTGTGACCCAAAACCTCAACAGTCTGACAATGATGTGGGCAGTCTCTGAGTAGCTTTTTGTATCTTCCCCAAGTTTGACGAAGAGTCTCGCCATCTCGTTGTTGAAACCCAAGAATCTGGCTCCTCAGTGACTTTGACTTCTTAGTGGGGAAAAACTTGATTAAGAATTTTCGTGCTAGATATCCCAATTGTGGATCAAGTTTGTGGGCCCCGTCTGCAACCATTATTTGGCTTCCCCCAGCAGTGAAAAGGGAAACAACGTCAGTCTGACGTAGTCTATGGAAACATTCAGATAATTATAAGTATCCGTAATTTCCAAAAAATTCTAAATGTACCGTTGCAGATCATCATGAGATAGACCCACATACTGCCTTGTGGACCAAATCAGCTGTACCATATACTGTTTGAGCTCAAAGTGACCGGTGATATTAGGCTTCAATAGCTTGATTCATACTAGAAAGATTAGGCCTTGCGGCCTCGATCACTAGTCACTCTTCATTACTAGCCAACTCAAGTAGTTGAGGTTGGACGACAATGTCTAACTCTCCTTCTGTTCTAGTTCTAGCTTCGACTTCCCTCCTTACCCTGTGAAGTGTTCGGTCTATTTCAGGAACAACATGAAGGAGGTTGTTCGCACTTCTACTCTTACGCATTCAAGAGTAGAGCCTTTGTTATCACAAATAAATCAAATTAAAAATTAGAACTTGAACAAATAACGAAGAAAAGCTTAACTTAAATAACCAAATAATAACTAAGTCCCCGGCAACGACGCCAAAAACTTGTTGGTTTCCCAAGTACACGGAAGTATACGTGGCCGTCAAGTAATGAAGCGACTCGGAAGCGGATGTCGAACCCACAGAGACTTAGATTAATCGTTAATTAATCAAACTAAAATCAATCGAACTGTCCAAGATAATCAATAATATTATTTATCTACTAAATTACTTTTTCAAATATTTAACAATTAGCTAATTTATTAGGGATGCAAACGTATGTTTTAGATTTTACTCAGAGGAGATGAAGATTCCAGGGTTGTGGTCAGTTTATCAATCCTATTAAGTTCAATAACCACACTTGTTAATCCAGATTATCAATGGTTGCTAATTTACCGGATCGTTTGTATGAATAGCATGTCCCACAATACTACTCGCGTGTCCACAATTTATCAATCATATATTCCTATGGTATTGAGTCTATCATGAACGAATATAATACGATTCTTAACTAAGCAAGAGTGTTAGGTATATTCCTATCCTAACCGCGAAATCTTTTCCGGAGCCACGAGTTCAGAAATAAGCTCTCTTTAAGTTTACTCTAATCTAAACATGGCTTTTCCCGAGCATAACATAGATAGTAAGGTGAATTGGTAGCTAAAACAATTCACAAGTTAAAACTAGAATTAAAGAAACAAAAACAAGATGATAATACGAATTAAGGAAGATGTAATTAATAAACGTTAATAATCATGTCAACCACAACTCTAGAAACTCGAATGCTTAGCCACTCATGTTCGTAGTAACAACTTTTCAAGTAGTTTGCATAAGCAAATTACACGGAAAAGATGAAGGAATGAATAATTCGATGATTTTCTCCTACAAAAGTTGTTCCACGTGATGTTCTTGCCTCCAAAATGGCTTATTCTCCCTTCGGTGAAAAGATTGTTCTAAAAAACGTCCCCCCCCCCCCCCCCCCCCCCTTCAGACATGTTTAGGGAGTATTTATAGGCTAGGATTGAAGTCCTTGAGTCCAAATTCGGGTTACTTGGAGTCTTTTAACCCGTGACTTTTAGTTATCGGGCTATAGACCTCGCGAAGCTAGGGGTATAGCCCGTTCAACCTAGTTATAGACCTCGCAAAGCCTGATCTGTAGCGCGGTAGACCTCGCGAAGCCTGGTCTGTAGCACGGTCAAGCTGGCTATAGAGCTGGCTTGACTTTGTATGTAGCGCGGTTTAGGTACTTGATGCTTTTGTGCTCTTTTCTTACTTCACTTTGCATGAAAACTTTCCAAATCACTTCCAATTGACTTGTACACATATAAATACTATTATTTAGCTCGAGTCACAAATATTCACACTAAAGTTAACAAGATCGAGGCATAATGTAAGGTAAACTAGATGCAAAAACATGGATGTTTAGCCAAACATCAGTCGTCAATATTCACATTAAGGTTAACAAGGTTGAGGCATAATGCAAGACAAACTAAGTGCAAAAAACTTGAATTTTTAGCCAAACATCAAATCACATAAAAAATACTATTAATATTGTAATATTTTGTAATAAAAAATATGTTAAAAATAATAAATAGAATAATTCATTAGCTTCATAAATAGAATATCGCACATTCTCTTTTAGATTGTGTGCTAATATTATCATAATACGAAGGCGTTTGAATTAATTGTTCCGTACTGACTTGAATCAACAAGAGGAGCTACTACCAAACTAAAATCGTATCAAACAGATATTTATTTCTCGATCAAGCAAAGAACACGATTGATTTACTTTCTTATGTTCATATCTTTTACACGCCAACCAAATATAAGGCAAATGTTCAGAGTAAGAAATATAATCATTCAATGCAAAATTACATTATATGTATACATATTTATACACAAACTGTAATGGCTCGTTCCCGTTAAAGTTTGGTCCCCTCAGACGATTCACAAATGATTTTGTAGGATTTCAGTATATCCACTTCATATTCCTGTAATTTTGTATTCAGAAAATCTTAGCCATCATATTCGTACAAAGTGGCTGGTGACACTATTTCTATTAGTCCCTCTGAAAGTTAATGATACTTTTTAATAGGCGAAATGACCTCGTGGCCACTTAAATTTGTACGAGATTTCAAAGTCGATATATAAACTTACATAGTTCCCATTTGAACATTCAAACTCGTATATTTGATAACTAATAAACATATTTGACCATTGATCATGCACATGTGACAGTGACAGAGGTAATATGGACAAGTATGTGCAAATCACCTAAACTAAGTGCATCACTACAATAATTTTGATTAAAAAAATTTAAAATAAAAAAATACAAAGAAAAAGAAAGAAAATAAGCCCATGCTCCAAAATCATTAAACCCCTATTCCACTCACTCTTTTCTGTTTCTTTTCCCTGTTCTCCATCATCGTCTGCACCCCCCCCCCTCCTCTTTTTCTCTTTCTCCCCCACTCCAATTTTTCCCCGCTTCTTCGTCTGTTTGTTCCAAATCAAGGCAGCAGTGGTGAAAAACAAAAAAAAAAAGCAATAAATTTTATCAAATTATTTCTGTCAATCTTTTCTCTCACATTAATTCCCTCTCTCCTTTTTGTATCCATTTCAAACTGGAAGATAGATAGAGAAAAGAGAAAGGCCATCAAAAAGTTGACGAATTTTGGGTGAAAATTTCTAATTACGCAGTCCGACTTCTTCTCTCTTTTGGATTTCACCATTCGTGTTCCGTCTCTTTTTTGCCTCGACGGAATTTTGGAAGGTGGCTCATCGATTCTTTGACTTGTAATTAGTGTATGGATTTTATGAATTTTGTTAAAAGTGAAAAATGGTTGATTTTATGGAAGTTCATGGCTAATTTTGGTCGGTCTATTGATTAAAAAGGGAGGACCCAATCAGTTCGGGTTTGTTTATGTGCCCTTGACGTGTAACAATCTCGTTGGTCATTTGCTGACTGGATGGACACGTCGGTGTATGTGTAATACACGCGCATAGGCTCAAGGGCCAGAGGTGTTTATTAGTTAAGGGAATCATGAGTTCGAGTGTTCAAATGAGAATATTCAAAATTCGTGTATCGGCTTTCAAAAGCCCTAAAAATTTAAGCGGCTAGGAAGCTGTTACGCCTTTTTAATATATTTAACTTTAACCATTCTGTTACAGAAATCTTATGGAATATTTAATATTACATGTCTCTGAAGGTTCTTTTTTCTTTCTTTAAGTTCTGTGCCAACTCAAGGTACATTACATAATTGAAAGAGAAGGGACACTAAATTCAGACTAGTCAGCGAATAGGTCTTCAAAAGGGTCTCTATTCAATTACTAGCAAGAAGCACATAACATTTAATATGTTTGCCTTTTATTTTCATTTGTGGTCCTTCTGTCTCAAAACATTGGAACATATGACAAATAAAACCTGACCTCCACGTCTCTCAATTTTAACCCATGACTAAACTGACGTTTCTGCAGCTAGCTTGTAGTTGTAAGTTAATAAATAAGAAAACAATATTACATAGGTACATACGTATTACGTACCTCAATATCTTTATGCACATATTTATGTATATGTTAGTAGGGTTTTTTTTTTTCCTTCGGCAGTTATGCACATTTAGTATGATCACAATATTAAATGGTTGAGGAGCGCTAAGGGATTGATTGATTGATTTAGTATGGCCTTATGTGTTTGATTGATTCTGGATACAGTTTGGACTTTTTTGGAACATCCTGGGCATACATTGTTCAAGGTCTGTGCTTAATATGCTAGATGCTGGATGGTTACAAGTCATTTTGGCTACATTTTTAGAACAGCTTAAGTAACTATGTGGTGATGTATCGTTTATCAGTGGTATTAGCATTGTTCAATGCTCATTCTGGGAATGGTATGATAACATATGGGAAGATGCTGATCAATTGTGCAATTATGAAGGTTATCTCTGTTGGATTATATATTGCAGCGGAAGCAATTACAGTATCATATTCACGTGTGAATTAAACACGGCAGAATACATCGGCAGGCCATCAAACTTGTCGTCACTTTTCACTTTGACACTTTTTCTTGACTATGTTCCACCTGAACCCCATAACAAGGTTACTACTGTGCCACTTAGACAAAAAAAATACGGGGCACTATGCGTGGGAATCACATATGTGTAGCGCGTGAGGGCTCTAAAAAATGCTGACATGGACTATTCCAACGGTAATAAACTCCACCCACGTTATTTTTTCTTGTTTTTAACCCCTTTGTCCATTGTTATCTTCTCCCAAGCCCTAAAAAACGCCCTATTTTCTCTGCATTTCAATTGAGCTAAATTATTCATCAAGAACTGAAAATCGGAGCTTTTTTTTTTTTCAATTTGAAGAACTCCATCCTCCTTAGTAGAATTATTTACGTAATCTTTCCTGCTACATCTCTTAATTTATGTTCGAACAATGTCCCAAAATACCAAAATTGTTGAATATTGTCGATGTGGTCGTCCATGTGAAATGAAAATTTCATGGAGTGCTGCTATCCCAGGAAGAAGGTTCTTTGTATGCAAAACTGGAAAAGTAAGCCTATTACTCAACAAATTCTTTATATGAATTTTCTGCCATTGATTTATATCAAAAAAAAAATTTTGAAGGACAATAGGGGATATAAATATTTTAGATGGTTTGGGGACGAGTTTCCTGAGCAAGCGAATAGAGTTATATGGGGTTTGTTAAAGAGAGTGAAGCCATTTGATCAAGAGAAAGATCAAGAAAAAAAATGGAGGAACACAGTAATGTTTGTTGTTGTTGTGGCATTAATGATATGACTTTATTCATGTTCTTGCTCCTGTTGATAGATTGAACCTTGTTGATGGACTGAACCAAGTTTCTGGGAAAATGCAATTGTAATTTAGGCGAGTTAACTGGGGAAAATGCAATTGTAATGTGGGAAAATGTTCTTGCTCTACTTTTGTTCATTGTTGTTGTACTTGGGATTGTAGGGATCATATTTGTGTAATTGATACTCCAAAATCAATGCAATGTATCTTTGTTTCTGCCTTACTTTATTGCTTAAAATTGGTATTGTAAATACTCTATGTAGAGAAGTAGTGGAACAATTCTGCCAAAAGCTACTTAGTGCAACAAGCTACACTCAACACTTGAGTAAGCTTTTAACAAAAACCACATTCAACAAAATAAGTGTTGCCTATTACATAAAAGTGCAACATAAACTTGAAGAAGTGCTGCCTATTACATAAAGAAGTTTTTTAACAAAAACTACATTCAACAAAAGAAGTGTTGCCTATTACATAAAAGTGCAGCATAAACTTGAAGAAGTGTTGCCTTTTACATAAAGAAGTTCTGCCTATTACAAAATAAGTGTTGCCTATTACATTCAACTTAAAAAAGTGTTGTTGGTCACTATTTGTTTTTGGCTAGTTTATCCATGATCACTTGAGTTGAAGACTGAGATGGTGCTTGTGTTCCAACTTGGTTCCTTCTACTTGCACTCATTTGTTACAGTTGCGAAGTAGTAATTGCATCTCTCCCATTCTATCTATATCCTGGCACCCTAATTCCATCATCCAGATTCACATCTGTGCTGCTCCTTACTCTAGTCGCATGGTTGACAACCCCTTCACTTGACAAACTAGGCTGCAATTGGCATAAATAAGAAAGTCAATCAGAAACCTAAGTAACCAGGCTAAAATAACTATAAACAATGCAAAGCCAATCAGAAGCCTTACATTAAGTATTGTCCTTCCAGTCTCTGTGTTAGTGTAGCATCCAAAGCCGACAGTTCTTTCCCTTTTTTTTCCTGAAGCAGCAGATGATTCAGGAGGTTCCCTTCCCCTTTTCCCAGTAGAAGAAGATCCTCTTACTGCTTTTGGTTTTGGGAATCTTCCCTAGGAGCAGTTTGAGGGAGTGCATCTGGAAATTCTCCTTTTGTAGGTCTAATGGATGCACTTGGTGCCTTTCCTCTTTTCTTGGGAACAATTGTTGTTGTGTCATCACAGACTGAACTCCTTTGAGTTGGTTGACTTGATTGAATTCCTTGTGCTTCTTGTCTACTTGAAGACCCTCCAGGTGCACTTTAAAATGAATAGATACATACAATTAATTTAAGCTTAAATGATCAATATAAAGCTAGATAAAAACATATCATACCTTTACTCTACATGTTTTTTTGTTGTGGCCTATTTGATGAGAATGTGAACATGTCATCTTGACTCCTTTTTTGGACAGCTTTCCCCATTTCTTCTTAGGTTCATTCCTGTCTTTTCTTATATTTTTTGGGGGTCTTCCTGGCATTGGCTTTGGGGCTGGTGGTTCAATGGTAGGATTATTACTCGCATGCCACATATTCAGGTTAGAAATTGGTTGAATGAAATGTTCATAAGCCTTCAGAAATGTTTCCTTTGTGTACCAATGCTCCACATATTGATCTGGATCATCTTGTATGTGATAGTATGCACACACAGCATGTTCACATAGGATTCCTCTCAACCTCAAAAGTCTACAACTACAATTCTTCATCCTAATGTCAACTATAAACCTCAAATCTCCTTTTTTGACTTCAAACACATCCTGCCCATTTCATATAAGTTGACACTCTCTAGCCAAATCCTTATTTTCTTCTAAGGTTAGCCTAGTCATAGGTGATATATCTGAAATCCAAGTTTCAGCAAATTTTATCATATCAACCTGTCTAGACATGATCTTATGCCTAATATCCTCTAACATGGTAACAATACTTTTGTGCCTAGCAGCCAATATCCATGAGTTAAATGTCTCACACATGTTATTCTCTACTATGTCACACCTGGAATGTTCTTGGAAGAATGCCCTGCACCATGACTCTCTTGGGTACTTCATCATATCTTCACAGATAGTAAAGCCAAGTTTCCTCATTTTTGCAACTTCATTGTTGTACTTGAACAGATTATGGCCTTTGCAATCCTCCAGAATTGTTTCCTCCTTTCTTCTCCCTTCCATTTCTTAGACCAGTTAGACCATATGTGCCTTGCACACATTCTTTGCTCTAACATAGGTAATAACTCCTTAACTGATATCAAAAGACCCTGCAAAACAGTATATACAAACAACATTAGAATTAAACTATGAATCAAAACAGTATATACAAAACAGTATATAAAAAATAGTTTACCTTTTGCATATCCGACATTACGGTTAAGCCATGTCCTTCACCAAGTTGCAAATATTCTTTCATGTGAATGAGGAACAAAATCCATGAATGTTTAGTTTCATGGTGTACAACAGGCCAAGCAATAGGAAACATTTGTTGGTTCCCATTTCTTCCCACAACCACTAGTAATTCACCCTTGCAGCTTCCCTTTAGGAAACAACCATCCAAACCAATGATGTTCCTACATCCTTCTAACCAACCATTCTTGAGGGAATCAAAACATACATAGAAGTACTGAAATAGGTTCTTTCCAGGCTCAGACTCTCTGTCAATTTTCACAAAACAGGAGCTGCCAGGATTGGTTTCCTTAATATTGTCAACATAGTCACACAATCTGGCAAACTCCATCTTCCAATCCCCCATAAACTTTCTCAGAACAATCTGTTTGGATCTACAAGCTATAGTTCTGCCAATATACAATCCCAACCTCTCCCTAACTAGTTCTTGAATTTCCTAGATTCTCATATAAGGAGCAGCAATAAGTTCTTTCTTGAATTTGTTGGCAATGTATTTTGAATTACACATCTTGTTGGTGTTTAGTGGTTGAAATTTATGAATAGGATAGTCCTTTTTGATCATGAAGTCACCAGAATATCTATCAACTGAGCATATAACTCCCACTTGCATTTTTTTGATTTATACTTCACCCTTACCCTACCCTTTTCATTTGGTTTAAGCCTTAACTGAACTTTATACTCTATTGCATAATCAGCCACTGCTCTTCTATACTCTCCAACATTCTTAAATATCATTCCCAACTCAAAAATTGACACTTCACAGTCAGTGTCATATCTAACCTTTGTGCTCTTTCTTCTACTTGGAAGGTCAACACCGGGCTGAAAATCCACATTTACCTCTTCATCAGTATCATCACTGCCATAATCAGAACTGTCAATGAACTCCTCATCACCTCCTAATCGACCAACATATTTCCCTTTCTTGTTAATTCCTATATCTTCAAAACCTCTATCAATTCCAGCTTCTCCTACATGCACACTAGCAGTTTCAGGTTGTTTCTTCCTTCTGGTAGCATTCTTTTTAGTTCTGCTCTCATTTCTAAAGGTCCTAGCCTCTTCATCACCTTCACTATCATCCTCATCAGGAAGTTCTCCAAGATCTGACTCACTACTAGTTACCTCTTCTTCATTAGCCCCTTCTCCACCATTTAGGTTCTCTACACTAGCAACTTCTTCTTCTAAATTAACACCACTAGCAGCAGCCCCTTCCCCACCAATTACAGTATCATGTGGAGGCTGTTCACTTGGTTGTGTTCCATTTATACTGATTTCACCATCTTCTATTGTTGCCCTAGTTGGATTATTAATTTTGTTGTTACTTTCTTGAACAGCCTCTGGCCCACATAAATACCCAATTAGGACCACACTATCAGGAATTAGCTCAACACCATGTAAAATGTATAAGTCTAAAATACCCTCCTTACAGTAACAAGCAATATTATATAGTTGTTCATCATTTTCAATCAAGACAAATTTTTTGGACTTAGGGTTAAAGACATAAAACCCCCCAACAGTTGCATAACCCAACGCCCTTGTGTAATATTGAAGTTCAAACAAGGAGAAATGGTCTTTGTCAATAGAAAACTCATTTACCTCTATATTGGTGACATATTTCACACCTGGAGATTCGGTAAAGATTCAACCATGGTGAAAGCGGACAAGAATGTATTCGTCCACTGACATGATTTTAACCTAAAGTGAACAAAAAAAAAAAGCAACACGTGAGTACAATCAGCAAGATTCGACAAAGAGAAATGAAAAACCTATTTTTGTATCTATAATTCCCAAAAATACCATTACTAACAAAAAATCCTAATAAATAACTAAAATATGCATAAAAGATTAACTCGAACATACCAGTAAAAGAGTAATTTGATCTATTCCTTGACCTTCTTGTTGATGGAGGAATCGATTTTGGAAAGAGAAGATGATAGCGGGAGACGGTGGAGACGGTAAATGTGATTAGGTTTTTTACAGTCGGATGTAACGATTAAAGGTAATTAAATGGGTTAGGTATTTTAATTTTTAACCCGATTTATTTGAGTTGGATTTATCCGGTACACATGGATCTTACGTGGACAATAAATCCACATGAAAGTGTAGTTAGTCGTTGGCTATTACGCATTAGCAAGCGCTTATATACACACGCTTGACTTATAGTGGACCGTGTGTTTTTTTGTGTCTAAGTGGCTCAGTAGTAACCTTGTTATGGGGTTCAGGTTGAACATAGTCAAAAAAAAGTGTCAAAGTGAAAAGTGAGGACAAGTTAAAGGGCCTGCCGATGTATTCTGCCATTAAACAATTCGCACATATGGAGATTATTCGAGTTACCTCTTCAAGTATGAACAAAGCAGATTAATCTCGGTCTCCAGTTCTAGAGTTGCAAGATCGCGACCTCAGCAAAACCTCAACAGTCTTCTACCATGTTACCCAAATAATATCCGGAAAGAGAGAATTTCGGGTGGGTGAAATTCCAAGGAAGAAAATGTGTAAAAACCAGTACAAAAACAGCCAGCCCTATATGGAGTATATATAGCCACGTTTTTAGGTTAAAATCCTTTTCCAAAACCTGTTAGGTTTTCTCCTTCCATTAAGGAAATGTCTCCTTTTATTTCCTATTATTTAGGCACAGTAGGGACCACAAAATATAATTAACAAGGCTTCCTATTATGGAATTAATTTCAAATTTTGAAATTAATTTCTACCATAATAAATTATGAATTATTCCATTAAACATTCATAATTGCACTCCTTAGTACAATTTTGAAATCCTTCCATAAAACCTTATGTAACTCCCCATGTTAAGATTAAGATATTAACCAATCAAATTATATTACTGACAATTTAATTTATTGATTACATCCTTTAGACTTTCGCTTAACTTATTTCATGTGTGTAATACAAAATCCATCGGTCGGGTTTACACATGAAAACTTATAAGCTTTCATAAAGGAGTATCATCAATCTCATAAACCGAGACATGGATTCTATCGGCTAATTATTACTTCGCCAATATATATCATTATTGTCCAATTTACCAGGCTTATTAACCCACGAAAGAATCTCGCCTTTTAATAAATCAAAATAATAAATGACACACACAACTAATAATAATTATATCAAGATTAAGAGTATAAGTACATAGAATGGATTATAGAAATTATTTTATTAAGTCAGTATAAAATACTTATCTCTACTTGATTCGTTTAATACATACAAAATGTACTAGCACAAGAAGTCGGAATTAAACCATTCCCATAATCAAGATAAATTATATTTAATCTTGTGCTACAACCATTCCGATGGTCTGCCCAATTCCATCATTAGATTGTGAACATAAATTTTATGACTTACTATATAAGCAATGGACACACAGACAAATATATGATTTATTTAAAATAAAACTTTATTGAATTGAATAAATGAATAAATAATTATTCCAAAAAGAATACTATAATAATACGCATGGTTTATAGTATATCTTAACAATCTTTCACTTAGACTCATAACCACGTGTCTACAATTCTGACACCTATTCCATCTACATGCTTTTCAAAAGCCTTCTATGGCAAGATCTTAGTAAACGGGTCCGCCAAGTTGTTCTCCGACGCAATCTTGGTGACGACTACATCCCCTCTTTGCATTATCTCACGAATTAAATGATATTTACGCTCAATGTGCTTGCTCTTTTATATTTACGCTCAATGTGCTTGCTCTTTTATGGCTTCGTGCTTCCTTCGAATTTGCAATTGCACCACTATTATCACAATAAAGTGTTATTGGTGCTTGAATCGAGGGAACCACACCCAACTCTCTTAGGAAGTTTCCGAGCCAAACCGCCTCTTTGGCTGCCTTAGAGGCTACCACATATTCCTCTTCCATGGTGGAATTAGCACACAAGTTTGCTTGATGCTCCTCCAACTTATGGCTCCACCTCCCAAAGTAAACACATTTCCTAAGGTAGACTTTCTAGAATCTATATCTGATTGGAAATCCGAATAAGTGTACCCAATAGGCACAAGGTCATTCAGATGGTAGACTAGTGTGTATTCCCTAGTCCTTTTCAGGTACTTGATTATATGTTTAACCGCTGTCCAATGCTCTCTCCCAGGATTAGACTGAAATCTGCTAACACCAACAACAAAGCAAATATCAGGTCTAGTACATAACATAGCATACATCAGACTCCCCGCAGCAGATGCATAAGGGACCGCCTTCATCTTTTCTATCTCTTCATCAATTTTAGGAGACTGATCTTTAGATAGAGAAATTCCATGTCTGAAAGGGAGAAATCCTTTCTTGGAATCATACATGCTAAACTTGGAGAGTATTGTATCAATATAAAAAGCCTGGGATAAGCCTAATATCCTTTCCTTCCAATCTCGCAAGAGCTTGATCCCAAGGATATGAGTCGCTTCTCCCAAATCTTTCATATCGAAATGCATGGACAACCACTATTTAACTGAACTCAACATGCCCACATTATTTCCTATTAGAAATATGTCATCTACATATAAAATTAAAAATACTATTTTATCCCCATCCTACTTCTTGTATACACAAGACTCGTTAAGACACTGATCAAAACCAAATGATTTAATGGCCTTGTAAAAACAAGTGTTCCATGCCCTAGATGTCTGTTTCATCCCATAAATGGACCTTTTAAGCTTACAGAACATGTGTTCCTTGCCACTTTCCACGAAACCGTCTGGTTACATCTTATAGATGCACATATCAAGATTTCCATTAAGGAAAGTTTTCTTGACATCCATTTTCCAAATTTCATAATCATAATGAGAAGCAATGGATAAGAGAATTCTAATAGAGTTAAGCATGGCTACCGACGAGAAGGTTTCCTCATAATCAATCCCTTCTTTCCGAGTAAACCCTTTCGCTACAAGCCTTGCTTTAAAAAATTTCGCTTTTCCATCTACACCTCTCTTTTTCTTATAGATAAACTTGCATCCAATGGATTTAACCCCATCGGGTGGTTCTGCAAGATCCTAGACTTGGTTAAAGTACATAGAAACCATCTCTGATTTCATGGCAACAACCCACTTATCAGCATCTTTATCATGTAGTGCTTGGTAATAATTGACAAGTTCGGAAGTTGGCTCCTCAGGGATCCTATCATATGATTCTCCCAAGAGCGTATAATGAAATGACTATCTTATTTATCTCCCACTACGACTGCGTACTACATCAGTTGCAACTACACCATTATGATCTTGTGGTTGAACCACATCATTATCAGGAACTTGAGTCTCCATGTTATCCACAGGGATATCAAGGACTTCTTCCTGTTGTGCAGTATGCTCGACATAAGTCCCACTACTTTGTGGTAGTATGACATCGGGCACTTGTTCTTGCGGGACATCAAGTATATTGACATTTCTCCCACTACTAAAATGCAATGGTATGTCAAAATCAACTTGCGGGGTTTGCATCTGGTCGTTTTGTTTTTCAGATGACTGAGTTTCTATTCCTTTGCTAAGTTCCTGCAAAACAAGGTTACTACTTGTAATGACCCGACCGGTTGTTTTGTGTTATCGGACCCCGTTCCCCTAAATGAAACTTCCCATAGCGGCTTATTATGAATTATGACTTGCGAGGACTGGTGGTTCGGGATTCGGAAGTGTTTAGAGTGCTATAGGAACACTTGGTTCCTTAAGGTTGCCCTTTAAGGCCAAGTTTGACGTCGATCAACATTTTTAGTAAACGACCTAGAAATTGAGTTTCGACGGTTCCAGTAGCTTCGTATGATGATTTCGAACGTGGGCGCATGTTCGAAATGGGGTTTAGATGACCCAGGAGTGTTTCAGCGCCCAATATTGAAATAAGAGTTCCTTAGGTTCCTATTGTGGTTTGGGATGTGTTTTTGAGTTATCAAGGTCCGGATGGAATTCCAAGATCGGGAATAGTTTTGTTATGTCATTTATGACTTGCTTGCAAAATTTGGTGTCATTCCGAGTCGTATAGGTCGGTTCGGCACGTTGATAGCGAAGTCAAGAAAACTTAAAGTTCCTAAGTTTGGTTCTAGGGGTTTTGAGGTGTGATTTTGAGTTTTAGCGTTGATTTGGGTATTCTGAAGGCTCGATCGACTCTGTATTATGATTTAGGACTTGTAGGTATATTTGGACGAGGGCTCGGGTGGGCCCAGGTGCCTCCTGAACACCACACGAGGCCAAAAACCAGCTGAAATAGCTGATGGTGCACCTGTTTTAGTGTGACCGCAGGTGCGGTTGCCCAGTAGCAGGTGCGGGACCGATCCTGCATTCCCATCCTCGCAGGTGCGACACCCAGTGGGAAGCCTATTTCTCGCAGGTGCGGACAAAGTTCTGCATGAGCGGAAATGCAAGTGCGGTCTCTTCTCCGCAGGTGAGAGCCCAGGCCTCCTCGTCCTTTTCCGCATGTGCGAGTCTTTGCTCGCAGGTGCGGTCCTCGAGCCGCTGGTGCGGAACCACTGTCAGGTAGTGTGTTTCTTAAAATATGGGATTTCTTCATTTGTCTTCATTTTCTTCCTCCATTAGAGCACTTGAGAGCTTGGAAAAAGGGCTCCAGGACCCAACCACTGAAAGGTAAGTAAAATATATCCTAAAGTGGTTAATTCATGCATTCTTAGTAGGATTTAACCACTTAATTAGTTGAAAATTTAGGAACTTGGGTAGTAACCTAGGGCCTTCGAGAATTTAGAAAACTATCTGTGAATTGGCTATGAAATCATACAAAAATCGTATATTAGTGATCCTTAGGCTATGGGTGAGTGTTTCCTTCAAGAATTTTTGGAATCCGACCACGCGGGCCCGGGGTTGGATTTTGGGATTTCTTCAAGAATGTTGAATTCGACTAAATAATAGGAGAATTTCACACTTTGAATATAAATTGATATATTTGTATAACATTTGGCTAGTTTCGAGTCCGTGGGTGTCGAGTTCGGAGTTTCGGGCGCATTCTTGACCCGGGGAGTATGTGTGACGCGAGGTGAGTCTCTTTTTTAACCTTGTAAGGGGGAAACTGTCCCCTAGGTGATTTAAGTGCTATGTATGATAATTGTGGGGGATAAGTACGTACAAAGTGACGAGTGTCCGTACGTAGCGGCTATTACTATTATGTCCGGGTAGTTAGGCCTACACCATACCTTATGTTTTCCTTTAAATGAACTATATGTTTAGTGAATTCATGTTACATGCGGCTTGTTTCCCCGAGATCATGGAATTTAACTAATTTTAAGGAATTGATCACGAAAAGTAATTTAGAAAGAATAAATGTGTGGATTGTGTGCGCATTTGACCGCTTCGCAATTTACATTCTGCGAGCGGAGTGTGATTTCTCCCATTCTTATGGGAACGGGCCGTACGCCACGGCGGATTGAGAGATTCACTTTTGGTTCGGGCCGTTCGATCCTCGGCAATGCATAGAGAGGATTGAGAGATGCACTTTTGGTTCGGGTCGTTCGATCCTCGGCAGTGCATAGATGTGAGTACTTTATTGAAAGGTGCACTTATGGTTTGGGCCATTCGACCCACGGCAAGTGCACGGACATGACTATCTTATGACTCCGGCCGGTTGTCCTTACCCTGTATGCGCACGATTTGTTTGTTACTAAATTCATGGACATTGATTTGAACGATATTTGGGGGAAGGTGAAGTAGTAATTGTTTTATTCATTCCCAGTACTTTCCTTGGATTTCAGTGCCTTATATATATTTTTTTCTTCACTGCCTTTACATGCCTACCGTTTCTCTCATATTCTATTAAATTTTATTGTTGGACCTTAGTGAGTGTCATGTCGACCTCTCATCACTACCTTTTCGAGGTTAGGTTGGATACTCACTGGGTACATATATATTTATGTACTCATGCTATGCTTATGTACTTAATTGTACATGTTCTGAGGCTGGTACATATGGTTGTCGGACCGGAGCTTGACTTTGATATTAGACGGGCCTGACTTCATGGTGTGCTGCTTTTCTCCTGGCGATCTCCTGCAGCACCATGGGGTTTCTTTTGCTTATTTCCCATCTATTTCCTTCAGACAGTGGGACTGTATATTATATCTTTTGTATATTCTGTTTGTATGCCCGTATGACATGTGACACTAGTTCTTGGCACACACGTGATAGTTGTTATGGATTACGGGTTTGTATATATATTGGCTCACGCCTCTTCATGAATACTTTTGATTAAAAACTCACTAATTATCCTTGTCTAATCATGTTTTAAGTTTTAAAAATTGAGTATATGTTTAAATGTTTAATCTAATAAGAAAGAACCCTTAGTAAATTGAGAGTTGGGTTGCCTGACCCTGCTGTTGGGCGCCATCACGGCCTAAGTTAGGATTTTGGGTCGTGACAACATGGTATTAGAGCACAAGTTTCACGTAAGTCTCACGAGTCACGGGAAAACCCAGTAGAGTCTTGCGGATCGGTACAGAGACGTTTGTACTTATATTCAGGAGGCAATACGGTGTTAGGAAACCTCTCTTTGTTCTTATTCTATCGTGCAGTCAATGATTTGCTAAATTCATTCTTCTATTCCCTCACAGATGGTGAGGACGCGTGCATATGATGTTCCAGACCCGGGAAGGGCAGCTACCCCCACTGTCCGAGGCCGCGGTAGAGGCCAGGGGAGGGCATCGGCCCGCGGTAGGGGACGAGGGCGTCCCAGAGCTATTCCGGTTCCTCCACCAGAGGACCCTATTATAGAGGAGCAGGACGAGGTGCCTCCAACATATCCTGCACCAGTAGACTTTATGACGGCGCCAGGCTTCCAGGCATTCATCGGCGTATGATGAGATTTATGGACACTATGTCCCATGCTGGTTTATTTCCAGCAGATCTTGTCACTTCTCAGGCGGGAGGGGGAGTCTAGACCCATACTGCCCAGGCTTTAGGCCAGACAGCAGCATTACATCATACCCCAGGTACACTGCCTGTAGGTGGGGTCCAGCCTGTTGCAGCAGCACCTGAGCCTAGACCAGCTGCGGACGGCGATCTGCAGAAGTTATTGAATAGATGGACTCGATTGCACCCTCCAGTATTTGGGGGTGAGCTAGGTGAGGATGCCCAGGATTTTGTGGATAGGTGCAGGGACAGATTGCACAACATGAGGATACTAGAGTCCTACGGAGTGGATTTCACTACCTTTCAGTTGGAGGGCAGATCTCGTAGGTGGTGGCAGTCCTACATTCTTAGCTGGCCAGCAGATTCTCCTCCTGTCACTTGGGAGCAGTTCACGTAGATGTTTCTAGATAGATATATCCCACCCTCTGAGAGGGAAGAGATGCGGTATTAGTTTGAGCGGCTAGAGCAGGGACATATAACAGTGACAAATTACGAGGCCAGATTTTCAGAGTTGTCTCGCTATGCACTCATGATACTACCTACTGATGCAGAGAGGGTGCAGAGATTTGTGGCTGGGTTGCATCCAGGTATTAGGGCCACCATGTCCCAAGAGGTGGAGATGGGTACTCTTTATCAGCTCGTGGTAGAGATTTCTCGCAGGATCGAAGGCTATCGGTCGAGGAGCAGGGAGCAGGGGCAGTAGGATAAGAGAGCTAGATTCTCTGGAGATTTCAGAGGTGCCCCGGCTAGGGGCAGGGGTTAGTATAGTAGTGGTCAGCCTAGCAGGCCTTTATATTCAACACTTCCACCACCTCCCTGAGGTGTTCCGGCGAGGCCTCATTTCAGCGCCATGCTGGAGCGTTCCTACCGTCCTCCAGCCATTCAGAGTTCACACAGTGGTTACCCCAGTCATCGAAGATCCTTTGACCCCTACTTCAGTGCTATGCTAGAGGGATCTCATCGCCCTCTGACCATTCAGGGTTCTTCTTCGGGGCAGCAGACTGTGGTGCTTGGGAGTTATTACGAGTGTGGAGAGCCAGGTCATATGAGGAGGCAATGTCACAAGTTTCGGGTCTAGGCCGTACAACAGGGTTATCAACCGATGGGTCCGGCACCAGCAGTCCGGCCACCTAGAGGGGGAGGACAGGTTGGCAGGGGTCGTCCTAGAGGTGGGGCCAGTAAGGGGAAGGTCATCCAGCTCCTGTTCATTCTGGCGGGACTCAGTCTTCCGGTGCTCCAGCTAGATTCTATGTTATCCCGTCCAGATCAGATGTAGTGGCCTCTGTGCCGTGATCACAGGTATTATTACAGTATGTGGTAGAGAGGCATCGATGTTATTTGATCCAAGATCCACTTATTCCTATGTTTCGGTCTTATTTGCTAATTTTCTGGATGTCCCTCGTGAGTCCTTGGGTTCTCCTATTTATGTGTCCACTCCCGTGGGCGATTATGTGGTTGTAGACCGGATTTGTCGGTCCTGTGTGATTTTATTTTGTGGGTTCGAGACTTGAGCGGATCTCTTATTGCTCGACATGGTTGATTTTGAGAATATTCTACGCATAGATTGGATATCTCCTTATCATATCGTGCTAGATTGCCATGCCAAGATAGTTACTTTAGCCATGCCCGAGTCGCCTAGGTTGGAGTGGACAGGTTCCTCAGTTAGTGCAGCCAGCCGGGTTATTTCATTCATGAAGGCTCGGCATATGGTCGAGAAGGGTTGTTTGGCCTATTTTGATTACGTGCGGGACACCACCGTCGAGTCTCTGACGACTGATTCAGTGCCAGTGGTTCGAGAGTTTGCTGATGTATTTCCTTCAAACCTTCCAGGCATGCCTCCAGACCGTGATATTGATTTCTGCATTGATTTAGCTCCAGGCACCCAGTCTATATCTATTCCTTCGTACCGTATGATTCCGAAAGAGTTGAAGGAGCAACTTGAGGAATTTTTATCTAAGGGGTTCATCAGACCGAGTGTATCGCCGTGGGGTGCTCTAGTTCTATTCGTGAAGGAAAAAGATGGGTCCATACGGATGTGTATTGATTACCGCCAGTTAAACAAGGTTACCATTAAGAACAAGTATCCTTTGTCGCGCATCGATGATTTGTTTGACCAGTTGCAGGGTTCTCGTGTATTTCTAAGATTGATTTGATATCGGGGTATCATCAGTTGAAGATTCGGGCTTCAGATGTTCCAAAGACTGCTTTTCGTATGAGATATGGACATTATGAGTTCCTGGTGATGTCCTTTGGCTTGACTAATGCCCCAGCAGCATTCATGGACTTGATGAATAGGGTGTTCAGGTCGTATATTGATTCATTTGTCATTGTCTTCATAGATGACATCTTGATTTACTCACGTAGCCTGGGTGAGCACGAGCATCATTTGAGGGTTGTGCTCCAGACCTTGCGGGAACGGAAGCTATATGCTAAGTTCTCCAAGTGTGAGCTCTGGTTGGATTTCATGGCATTCTTGAGGCATGTGGTATCCGGAGAGGGTATCGAGGTTGATCCTCAGAAGATCGAGTCAGTTCATAGTTGGTCGCGCCCTACTTTAGCTACACAGATTAGGAGCTTTCTAGGCCTAGCAGGCTATTATCGTCGATTTGTGGAGGGGTTCTCTTCTATTGCAGCCCCATTGACCAGATTGACTCAGAAGAATGCCCTGTTCCGATGGTCTGACGAGTGTGAGGCAAGCTTTCAGAAGCTCAAGACAGCATTGACCTCAGCACCAGTTCTAGTATTGCCTTCCGGTTCGACGCTTCACGTGTTGGCTTGGGGTGTGTATTGATGCAAGAAGGGAGAGTTATTTCTTATGCTTCATACCAGCTGAAGGTTCATGAGAAGAATTATCATGTGCACGATTTGGAGTGCAGCGATTGATCATGCTCTTAAGATTTGGAAGCACTACCTGTATGGAGTGTTCTATGAGGTTTATACAGACCACCGCATCTTGCAGCACTTGTTCAAGTAGAGGGATCTTAATTTGAGACAGCGCAAGTGGCATGAGTTGTTGAAGGATTATGATATCACCATTCTTTATCATCCGGGCAAGGCAAATGTGGTAGCAGATGCTTTGAGCAGGAAGACAGAGAGTATGGGTAGCTTGGTTTATATTGCAGCAGAGGAGAGACCTCTAGCCTGGGACATTCAGTCCTTGGCCAATCTCCTGGTAAGATTAGATCTTTCAGAGCCTCGTCGAGTTTTAGCACATATGGTTGCTCAGTCTTTGTTACTGGGGGAGATTAAGGCCCGATAGTTCTATGATCTGTGCTTAGCAGAGCTTCGGGAGGTAGTGGTTTAGGGTAGGGCCAAGGAGGTTACTATTGGAGATGATGGTGTTCTGAGACTTCAGGGCCGCTTATGTGTTCCTAATGTTGATGGATTGAGGGAGATGATTCTAGAGGAGGCACACAGTTCTCGGTATTTTGTTCATCATGGTGCTACGAAGATGTATCATGATTTGAAGCAGCATTACTGGTGGAGGCGGATGAAGGACATTGTGGAGTATGTGAGTAGGTGTTTTAATTGCCAGCAGGTGAAGTATGAGCACCAGAGGCCAGGAGGCCTACTTCAGCAGATGCCCATTCCTGAGTGGAAATGGGAGCGCATCACTATGGACTTCGTGGGTGGGTTGCCTCGGACTTTGCGGAAGGTTGACGCGATTTGGGTCATCATGGATAGATTGACTAAATCGGTGCATTTGATTCCAGTAGACACTACTTATATTTCTAAGAGGTTGGCCCAGATCTACATTCGGGAGATAGTCCGGTTGCACGGTGTGTCGGTGTCCATTATATCAGATCGAGATCCTCAGTTCACCTCGCATTTCTAGAGAGCACTGCATAGTGATATGGGCACCCAGATAGATCTCAGCACAACATTTCACCCTCAGACTGATGGTCAGTCGGAGCGTATAGTTCAGATATTGGAGGACATGCTCATGGCATGCGTGATTGACTTCCGGGGTCAGTGGGACCAGTTCTTGCCTTTGGTCGAGTTTTCTTACAATAATAGTTACCAGTCCAGCATCGAGATGGCCCCATTTGAGCCTTTGTATGGCCGGCGATGTCGTTCCCCTATCAGGTGGTTTGAGCCTGGTGAGGCTAAGTTATATGGTACCGACCTGGTGAGGGATGCTTTGGAGAGGGTGAAGTTGATTCAGGAGAGGCTCCGTACAGCACAGTCCAGACAGAAGAGTTACGCAGACCAGAGGGCGCGTGATGTATCCTTTATGGAGAGAGACAAGCTTCTATTGAAAGTCTCACCGATGAAGGGTATTATGAGGTTTTGGAAGAAGGGAAAGCTAAGCCCGAGGTTTATAGGTCCCTTCGAGGTGTTGAGACGAGTTGGGGAAGTTGCTTATGAGCTGGCCTTACCTCCCAGTTTATCAGGAGTTCATCCAGTTTTTCATGTATCCATGCTTTGGAGGTACCACGCCGACTTTTCTCACGTGGTTGATTTCAGCACTATTCAGTTGGATGAGAGGTTAGGTTACGAGGAGGAGCCAGTTGCTATTATTGATAGACAAGATCGCCAGTTGAGGTCCAAAAGAGTTTCTGCAGTGAAGGGGCCAACCATTCGAGGAAGCGACCTGGGAGTCCGAGGAGGGCGTGCGGAGCAGATATCTACACTTATTCAGCACTTCAGGTATGATTCTAGACCCGTTCGAGGACGAATGTTAGTTTAATAGGTGGAGAATGTAACGACCAAACCGGTCGTTTTGCATTATCGGACCCCGTTCCCCTAAATGAAACTTCCCATAGCGGCTTATTATGAATTATGACTTGCGGGGACTGGTGGTTCGGGATTCGGAAGTGTTTAGAGTGCTAGGAACACTTGGTTCCTTAAGGTTGGCCTTTAAGGCCAAGTTTGACTTCGATCAACATTTTTAGTAAAAGACTTCAAAGTTGAGTTTCGACGGTTCCGGTAGCTTCGTATGATGATTTCAGACTTGGGCGCATGTTCGGAATGGGTTTTAGATGACCCGGGAGCGTTTTGGCCCCCAATATTGAAATAAGAGTTCCTTAGGTTCCTATTGTGGTTTGGGACATGTTTTTGAGTTATCGATGTCCGAACGGAATTCCGAGACCGGAAAGAGTTCCTTTATGTCATTTATTACTTGCTTGCAAAATTTGGTGTCATTCCGAGTAGTATAGGTTGGTTCGGCGTGTTGTTAGCTAAGTCAAGAAAACTTAAAGTTCCTACGTTTGGTTCTAGGGGTTTTGAGGTGTGATTTTGAGTTTTAGCATTTTTTTGGGTGTTCTGAAGGCTCGAGCGAGTCCGTATTATGATTTAGGACTTGTAGGTAATTTGTACGGGGGATCGAATGGGCCCAGGTGCCTCCCATACACCACACGAAGCCAAAAACCAGCTGAAATAGCTGTTGGTGCACCTGTTCTGGTGTGACCGCAGGTGCGGTTGCCCAGTCGCAGGTGCGGGACCGCTCCTGTGATCCCAGCCTCACAGGTGCGACCCCCAGCGGGCAACCCATTTCTCGCAGGTGCGGACAAAGTTCTGCAGGAGCGGAGACGCAGGTGTGGTCTCCTCTCCGCAAGTGCGAGCCCAGGCCTCCTCGTCCTTTTCCGCAGGTGCGAGCCTTTGCTCGCAGGTGCGAGACCTCAGGTGCGGTCCTCAAACCGCAAGTGCGGAACCACTGTTAGGCAGTGTGTTTCTTTAAAATACGGGATTTTTAATTTGTCTTCATTTTCTTCCTCCATTAGAGCACTTGAGAGCTTGGAAAAAGAGCTTCACGACCCAACCACTGAAAGGTAAGTAAATTCTATCCTAAAGTGGTTAATGCATGAATTCTTAGTAGGATTTAACTACTTAATTAGTGGAAAATTTAGGAACTTGGGTAGTAACCTAGGGCCTTCGAGAATTTAGAAAATTATCCATGAATTGGCTATGAAATCATACAAAAATCGTATATTAATGATCCTTAGGTTATGGGTGAGTGTTTGCTTCAAGAATTTTTGGAATCCGAGCATACAGGCCCGGGGTTGGATTTTGGGATTTCTTCAAGAATGTTGAATTCGACTAAATAATAGGAGAATTTCACGCTTTGAATATAAATTGATATATTTGTATAAATTTGGCTAGTTTTGAGTCTGTGGGTGTCGAGTTCGGAGTTTCGGGCGCATTCTTGACCCGGGGAGTTGGTGCGACGCGAGGTGAGTCTCCTTTCTAACCTTGTAAGGGGGAAACTGTCCCCTAGGTGATTTAAGTGTTATGTGTGAGAATTGTGGGGGCTACGTACGTACAAAGTGACGAGTGTCTGTACGTAGCGGCTATTACTATTATGTCCGGGTAGTTAGGCCTACACCATACCTTATGTTTTCCTTTAAATGAATTATATGTTTAGTGAATTCATGTTACATGCGGCTTGTTTCCCTGAGATCATGGAATTTAAGTAATTTTAAGGAATTGATCACAACAAGTAATTTATAAAGAATAAATGTGTGGATTGTGTGTGCATTTGACCTCTTCGACATTTACATTCCGCGAGCGGAGTGTGATTTCTCCAATTCTTATGGGAACAGGCTGTACGCCACGGCGGATTGAGAGATTCACTTTTGGTTCAGGCCGTTCGATCCTCGGCAGTGCATAGAGAGGATTGAGAGATGCACTTTTGGTTCGGGCCGTTCGATCCTCGGCAGTGCATAGATGTGAGTACTTTATTGAAAGGTGCACTTATGGTTTGGGCCATTCGACCCACGGCAAGTGCACGAAGATGACTATCTTATGACTCCGTTCGGTTTCCCTTACCCTGTATTCGCATGATTTGTTTGTTACCAAATTCATGGACATTGATTTGACAGATATTTGGGGGAAGGTGAAGTAGTAATTGTTTTATTCATTCCCATTACTTTCCTTGGATTTCAGTGCCTTATATATATTTGTTGCTTCACTGCCTTTACATGCCTACCGTTTCTCTCATATTCTATTAACTTTTACTGTTGGACCTTAGTGAGTGGTATGTCGACCTCTCATCACTACCTCTTCGAGGTTTGGTTGGATACTCACTGGGTACATAAATATTTATGTACTCATGCTACGTTTTTGTTCTTAATTGTAAAGGTTCTGAGGCTGGTACATATGGTTGTCGGACCGGAGCTTGACTTTGATATTAGACGGGCCTGACTTAACGGTGAGCTGATTTTCTCCTGGCGATCTCCGGCAGCACCATGGGGTTTCTTTTGCTTATTTCTTGTCTATTTCCTTCAGACAGTGGGACTGTATATTATATCTTTTGTATATTCTGTTAGTATGCTCATAGGACTTGTGACACTAGTTCCTGGCACACACGTGATAGTTGTTATGGATTGCGGGTTTGTATATATATTGGCTCACGCCTCTTCAAGACTGCTTTTGATTAAAAACTAGTTAATTATCCTTGTCGAATCATGTTTTAAGTTTTAAAAACTGAGTATATGTTGAATGTTTAATCTATAAGAAAGAACCCTTAGTAAATTGAGAGTTGGCTTGCCTGACCCCGCTGTTGGGCGCCATCACGGCCTAAGTTAGGATTTTGGGTCGTGACACTTCTAGGAACATGGTTCATCAAATAGTCCTCTTCACGAAACCTGGCATTTGTGCTAAAAAATACCTTCTTTTCTTTAGGACAATAGAATACACCACCTTTTGTCCCTTTGGGATAACCCACAAATGCGCGTACATCTGTTCTCGCCTCCAATTTATGTGTTCTCTTTTAGCACATGTGCGGGACAACTCCAAACTCGAATATGTCGCAGACTAGGCTTGCGCCATGTCCACAATTCTGTAGGGGTCAAAGGTACCGACTTTGAATGAACTAAATTCATAACGTAATTTGTTGTTTCTAAGGCATGTCCCTAAAAGGACGAAAGCAAACTGGAATAACTCATCACAAAATACTTTAAACCACCTCTTGCTTGGACATTCATTGGACCACACAAATCAAATGAATTAATTCTAATTTATCACTTGCTCAATTTCCTTTTGAGGTGAAATTTTGTTTTGTCATTTTTCCTTCTAAACAAGATTCACAAGTTGGTAGTGCCTCCACTTTTAATAAACTTAAAGGTCCATAATTGACCAACCTTGAAATTATGTTTAGATTTATATGACCCAAATGCAAGTGCCATAAATATGTATCACTCAGTTCAGAAGAACGTTTTCTCTTATTTGGTCAATCAATATAATTAAGTTCTTTAGGTTGTAATGATTTAGGAATAGAGTCAACAATAAAAAGACCACTAATCAATGTAGCCAAAGAGAGATAACATTTATTATGACTAATAACACATTTATCAATATCATGAAAATTAATGTCATAACCATCTCTCATAGCTCTAGAAATCGAAATTAAATTCCTTCTAATTGAAGGTACATATAATGTGTCCTTTAAATCTCTATCACTATCAAACGAAATATTAATATTTTCTTATGTTAAAGTTGGGGCTTCCGAACCATCTGCTTGATAAACATTGATTTCTCCTCTACTTAGCCGCCTTGTTACTGGAAACCCCTGCAAATAAGTGCAGACATGATTAGTGGCTCCCGAATCTACACACCATGACATGGTAGAAAAAACTGCTAAAAGAGTTTCAACGACAAGATGTAAACCACCTGGTTTATTATTCCGCTTGGCTAGATAAGCCGGACATTGCTTCTTATGATGCCCATGTTTCTTGCAGTGATAACACTTGCCCTTAGCCTTTTTCACACCAATAGTTAAGCCACCAACAGAGGGTTTTTGAGCCTTTTTCTTCTTCGGCCCGCCTCTTGGCTTAGAAGAAGAACCTACCTCAAAATTCAATGCCATAGGAGGAGCTTCTTGCTTGATATTAGTCTCTGCCAAGTGCAGCTCATTCAGCAATTTCACAAGTGACAAATCCATTTTGTTCATGTTATAATTCAGGCGAAACTACTGAAAGCTATCAGGCAGAGTCTGCAGGATCATTTCAACCTGTGTGTCCTTATCAATGTTAGCTCCAAGGACCTCCAGTTCATTCAGAAGACTCATCATCTTCAGAACATGGTCCCTAACATATGAACCTTCAACCATTTTGGTATTCAGAAGAGCTTTCATGGAAATCTTCTTAGCCGCACGATTCTGATATCCAAATATTTCTTTGAGATTTTCCAGAATGTCATAACTAGACTCCATAGACTGATGCTATATTGCAGAACATTTGACATAGATGCCAGAATGTAACACCGTGTCATCTATTCAACCTTAACCCATTTTTGGTCAGCTTTTTATTCATCATCCATAGCATCATCTCCAGGTTTTTTTTGGACACACCTCATCGAGCACAAATTTGTACTCTTCAGCAATTAGGACAATATCCAAGTTTCGTTTCCAATCAACATAATTCGAACCCTCAAGTTTGTTTTGTGTAAGAATAGCAGTAAGGGGATTGAAAGAAGTCATTGTTAATTTGAGACACAATTAAATAAAAGATCAAAATCAGTCATTTATTATTGAATATTAAAATTCAAAACACACTACATATATATAATCCATGCACCTTGAACAACAAATTTCGATGGGAAAAGAGCTATTCTTGCAATATACATATGTAATGACAGATTATTCACTCCATGAATTTAAACAGGACATACTCAAATGGAGAGTAAACTATTAATTTAAGTAAAGTGAATATCAACATTCAATATACTAGTCCCAGTGAACCAACATGCATACTGAGATGGAGAGTACATCCGATATGGAAGAATACCTACATCAACGTGTAAAAATATTATATCACCAGAATTTAACCTTGGAGTCCATAGAAAATGATCCCTACCACCACTGGATTAAAATAACTCCAAAAGTGTTTTGAAAAATTTCTAGAAAATTAAAAAAAGTCCAAAACACCATCTAAAGGACCCTGAAAGCCCAAAAACGGCTTACATCATGAACAAAGCTGATGAGTCTTGCTCACTGGGCCGTTTCACATGGACCTTCCAAGTTTCAGGTCAATTGGAGTCCGTCAACATGTTGACCTCCGATTTTCTAGCCAATTCGGCCAAATAGTGACTTTTGCGTTTTTCATGGATTAACAAGATGAAGCCAGAACACAAGTTGTTTTGCGAATTTGTCATCAAGTTCTTGTTGCCAAGACAAGAACGAAGGCACCTAGAAAACTATATGGATCTGACCTTGATGGAATGTTTGTATAGGGGAAAGCAGATCAATTGGCCAGCTTTCATCATCCAACTCTTGGAAAGAGTTGTGAATGGAACAAAAGCACATGCAATTCCATATGGCTTTATTCTGACAGCTGCACTTGCTCATTTTGATGTTCCTGTGAAAAAGGCTAAGATGGCTACTGCCAAGGATTATTTTGGGAAGGATACTTTGCTGACTTGCGATTATACTGTCAATGTTCCTGCAGATGAACCTGGTTCATCTAGAAAGCAGCCTATCAACAGCAATGTTAGAACTCTGGTGCAGGAAAGCGAGATCAAGGATATGGAAATCCTTTATTTTAAATCTCGTTTGATTGAGGTTGAAGCTGAGCGGGATGCTCTCAGGGCTGAATTAGCAAAAGAGAAGGAAAAGAACGAGGGTGTTCTTAACCAGATTCTTTCTATTCTACAAACCAAGACCACAACCTCCTATGCACCTTCCCATCCTTAGGCTGTCCAGAGCTACCAAAACCCCTCTTAGACCAGTTGTTCTGTTTCTATTGTTTTTATTCTGTTTTGCTCATGGTTATGGCTGGTTTTGTTTAGTTGTATGGTGTTTGATGTCTGTTCCTAATCAATGAATTTTTTCTGTTTTGTTACTGACTTGTCTCAATTTCTTAGATAGCTTACATTTATTGGTTTCTTATGATGAGTAATCATGTTTGCACTTGCAGTTGCCTCAATGGCCATGAGTAATTGTTAACAACACTGGTGAGTTTATCATTTTGCAAACTTTTCGATGATGCCAAAAGGGGAAGACAAGTGCTTTTATATTTAAAGTGATATTTATAACCTATAACCTAATAAACCTGGTTTCTGTATGATAATTGCTTAAAAAACATACAAAGTGTTTGAGTTGTATACAGGGATAAGCACAGAGTTTGTCATCATCAAAAAGGGGAATTTTTTGACCCAAGTCACTGCATAGTTTTGAAGATTGACAAATTTCTGACCAGTTGAACCAGGTCAATCAGAGCATACATAATTGACCTGACGCGTTGGCATACAAACCTTATATGCATAGGAGATGAATGCGAGTGTGAAGTATCAATGAACAAGGAGAGTGTCCCCTAATGTGAAAAGGTTGCAAATTGATAAGAGAATAGAAGTTGAATTTACCAAGGACAGTAACGAAGGAAGGAAGTTGAGTTTAATACGAACTCGTTCTCCCAGGTAGAGTTATACCAGAACTGAATGACAAACTCAACAAGTGACTTTCTAATTAATTGAAGTATTCTTGCATGAATCAAGAACGCATAAGTGCAGAAGTGAATCAAGATTTGAAAGAAAAACTCCCAGATATTTTGCAAGCATAATTACTGTGCGATACAAGGGCTACGGACCAACTAGAAGAACCAGTTACATCTGTTTGTCATTGAGTCTAGTTGGTTGTAGTAGGAGATTTAATATTGTATCTTTTCAACTTTCATAGAAGCAATTGTAATAGGTACGCATTGTTCAAGTTAGAGTTAACTTGAAGCTTGTAGAAATTGGCTAGAGGCTAGTTACTATGAAGGGATTAGAGTTAGTCCTAGGATTACAAAAGAGTTTATTTTGTAAGTCCGTTTGGCTCAGAGTTTTAGTGAAGAGNATTTTGCAAGCAGAATTATTGTGCGATACAAAGGCTACAGACCAGCTAGAAGAACCAGTTCCATCTGTTTGTCATTGAGTCTAGTTGGTTGTAGTAGGATATTTAATATTGTATCTTTTCAGCTTTCATAGAAGCAATTGTAATAGGTACGCATTGTTCAAGTTAGAGTTAACTTGAAGCTTGTAGAAATTGGCTAGAGGCTAGTTACTATGAAGGGATTAGAGTTAGTCCTAGGATTACAAAAGAGTTTATTTTGTAAGTCCGTTTGGCTCAGAGTTTTAGTGAAGAGTTTGAGCAAATCCTACTGAGGAGTAGGTCGTGGTTTATTTCACCTTTTCAGCCAGGTGTTTTCCATGTAAAAATCTCTGTATTTTTTACTTTACTACTTTTATTATTCCGCAACATTAGAAGTTGGAACACTAAGAAGAACCAGGTTCTTCTAGAGAGACAGCACTCAAAAATTGGGTACCGCGCAAATTAACCTATCTTCTTGTGTGGTATTGACGTCTAAAAATATCATTGTTGTTGTTGTTGTTTTGGAACACTTCTCTCGAACTTCTACTTTTGTTGAAGCACTTTTCTCCAACTTTTGTTGATGTACTTTGCCACCAATAACCAATTTTGTTGAAGCATCTGTCTTTAACTGCGGTTGATGCACTTTCTCACCACCATCAAATTTTCTTGAAGCACCTGTCTTCAACTCCTGTTGAGGCACTTGTCTCCAACTCTCATTGATGCACTTTGTCACCAACATACTATTCTATTGAAGCATCAGTCTTCAACTCTCATTGATGCACTTTGTCACCAACACCCAATTTTGTTGGAGTGCCTTGTATGGGGCAAAATATGTTCATATTTAATGTTCGCATGAGAAAATGACACGTGAAGCCAAAGACAGAAAATAGTGGGGCCCGAGGGAAATGATCTTTCTTGTTGTCGAAGAGAATGATACTCTTGAAGACGAACATGTCGTTGAAACAGTAAGGATCTTGAGGGAGCAACAAAGGGACATTATGGGCCATCTCTCGCGGTAGGATCAAGTCAAGACAAAATTAAGGCAGGAGTTGTTGGGTGCTTCCAACAACACAAATGGGTGAGGTTCAATTCCTCTCGGTGTTCCCGTAAATCAAACAACGCAAAGGGTTGATAACAACACCCCGAGGGGCGAAGTAGGCTTTGATAGAGCCGGAGGAAATGGTAGCAGTTTCGGCAACAACAACAATGAGAACGATCCGTTTAAACCCAAACTCATGCGGTTTATGAGGGAATTAAATGCCCGAAAGGATCAAATTTCAGGCGCACCACCAGTACTAAAAGGACCAGATTCAAAGAAGTACACCCAACTACTATTCTAACCGAGCGCAACACTAGAGTTGATACCGAAGTGCTTGATATGCGGAAGTATGATGGGACTTTAGATCCCCATAAGCATATCACCACCTATGCAATGGTGGGGAAGGGAAACGATTTGGCTTCGCACGAGATTGAATCATTTTTATTGAAAAAATTCAAGGAGACCCTCACAAAGGAGGCCCTGATGTGGTATTCATTCTTGCCCGAGCATTCCATAGATTCCTTCAATATGCTTGTGGATTCTTTCATTAAGGCCAATGCCGGAGCCCGAAAGGTACAGGCCCGAAAGGCCAACGTATTCAGGATTGTACAAGGAGAGTCTGAATTGCTACGAGAGTTCGTGGCCAGATTTTAGAAGGAAATATTGTTGCTACTAGTCGTACCAGAGGAATGGTCAGCTGAAGCATTCACTAAGGGTCTGAATACGAGAAGTTTTGATGTCTACCAAAACATGAAGGAAAGTCTTCTCAAGTTCCAAGCAATAACATGGGCAGATGTTCACAACTGGTAAAAATCAAAGATAAGAATTAAGGATGATCAGCTCGGTTTCCCGACATCAACCAAGGGTCAGGACCGAGAGAAGAATAAAGAGAATCAAGAGATACTCAGATGGACGGTCTTCAACGGGTCGTTCTTTTCCCTATGAATGGGCCGAAGGACGCGGCATAGGCTTACAGTCGGCAGATAGATTCGCTACTGATAGGAGAACCGATCATGACCGGAATAATATGTCATTGAAGGATAAGGAGACATCGGGTTCTCGAGATTCCTCCTATCCCAGGCTCTGTGAGTACAACTTTAATATCAGTGTTGTGGAGCTGGTGTCGGCTATGTGGAACATAAAAGAGGCACGGGCTAAAGGGATCCTAATTTATGGTGAGAATATCATGGGACCACGGTCATCAGACAGGGGACTATCAGCATATGCGCGAGGAGATGGTGATATTAATGAAAAACGGTCATCTCAGAGAGTTTTTAAGCGACCGGGCTAAAATAAACTATGGCCGTAATCGTGACAATGCAGAACCTTCAAAAGTAGGAAAAGATCCCCCACACTTGTCAATCAACATGATTTTCAGGGAACGAGATTAATGGTGTGAAATTCTCGGTGGGAAAAAAGACGAAGGTGTCAATGACCCACAGCAAGAGACTCCAGGAAGTCGTTGATCATGACACCACTTTCACGGAGGAAGACGCAGATGGACTACTGTTTCCGCACAATGATGCATTGATAATCTTTTTAAATGTCTTAGATTTTAAAATTAAACGTATTTTAATGGACTCATTAAGTTTTGCCAACATCATCAAATGGAGAGTGCTGGATCAAGCCAAGATCATCAGAAGCATCATTCCGGCCACACACCATCGGATCCATGCAGCCCCCTAATTATAGATGTGGTCGACAACACACCAATAGGAAGGGCTCTACTAGACACGGCTCGGAGACATCCTAGGACACTTTTAAAAACCTTAGGCTCTGATACCAAGTTTGTCACGCCCCAAAACCGAGGGACGAGACCCGAGCCTAACCGGATGATCCCGGTCAAGCGGGCCTGGATTGTCTTTCCTACCCGACACATCACCCCGTGTTTATAGTGTACAAGTTTATAAATGAAATAGCAAATGGAATCAAAGTATGAATTTACAACATAAGTCCACTTTCCTCTTTTAAAGCTTCATCATTTGATAATCCAAAAATATACAACTAAGCACAACATTCCCAACACGGGACCATGGTTACGAATAGTTACAACTACTACCCAAATATATACAACCCACACAGTGTCTATGGAGCCTCTAAAGGTACGAAGAAGAGTATACATACTTGCCGGCAACAAGGCCCCGGCTATACCTTTTACAACATAAGCAAAAGAGAATGATATAGACTACACATGGCCCCGATAGGAAGTGGTGCTCACTGGATCTGCTGAAGGTATGAAGGGGAAACACCACTATCGGCGGTCTGAGCTACCTGCTGTGGAACCACCTACATCCATATAAAAGATGTAGCGCCCCCGACAAAAGGGACGTTAGTACCGTTGAATAGTACTAGTATGTATGAAAAAATTTTATTCCAAGTAGAATCAAACAATACACAATTGGAAGACAGTCAGAGTAACCACACAAGTACTACATAGATATACAGAAAGTTACAAATGAAGATTCCACAATAACTCATTTCAATTATTCATCTATTGCGACGCGCAACCTGATCCCACCGTACATTCACATTTCACCCTTATTACCTCTCCACCCTTATTACTTTGTGTTGCGGCGCAACCCGATCCCACCGTACAATCACATTTCACCCTTATTACCTCTCCACCCTTATTACTTTGTGTTCCCGCGTGCAACCCGATCCCACCGTACGTTCACATTTCATAGAAACAATAACCAACAATTATATCACATGGATATTCATCATCAAGAACATAAGTTCATATCAACCAACAACTATATGAAGTCAAGGCACAATAATCCTTACCAAACATTAATTCACATATGGTGTTGCCATCATTATTTAACTCAACTAAATCAATCCACAGTTTCTTTTCATCATTTGCCACCCTCGGCCCTTAGCAATTAGATACCTTCCCACATTAGAGTACGTAAGCATTCTTTCATTTAGTAGCACATACTGCCATATTGACATATTCAAACATTTAACGAACCTAACACATGATAGGATAAGCACACATAATCACCCTTCACAATCGCAATTAGCATGGGAATCGACTAAGGAAATCAGAGAATGAAATCTTACACCTCGACACAGCAGGACAATCAATTCACATATGCTCAAGAAAGAATTTCATACTGTGTGCTCGGACACCAACAAGGTGACTCTACGAAGATTAAAGTTAGCCATACATACCTTGAATCGGAATTCCCCTTTTATTTACTACCACAATTCACCGACCTTCTAGCACCTTCAATCTAGTTCACAATATGGCATAATTGGACTTAGAATTCGGAATAATGATCATGTTTTCAACTCACTTGAGCATTCTATCAAATACTAGGTGTTCCTTTATATTAAATGGACTCTTTTTAGTGAAATATTACTCTAATTCATTTCATTTTACTAGATTATGACTAGGTGGTTACAAGACATGCAAGAATCCTACCCCCATCTTCATGAACTCACCCAACCATGTTTCATGTTTAACAAAATCTGGAAATTAAGGTTGATGGGGTGGAAGCTTACCTATTGTAGTGAAGAAAATGGTGTCCTACTTGATCAATTCCAGGCCTGAGTAGTGATGGAGGAACAAATTTGATGAAGTTGAAACTCTCTCTCTATAGAACCCACTATCTCCTCTCTCTGATTTATCAGAAAATAAGCTTAAAGTGAAAGGGGTAAGTGTTTTAATGAACTGGGGTTCAGGTATAAAATTAGAATTTTAACAGCCCCGAAACAGAAATGCGGTCAGGAATGCGATCGCATTCCTGTTATGCGGTCCGCATTCCTGTCGCATAAATGGTCCTCAAATGGGCCAAAAAGAAAAGTAGACAGCCCAGGTATGCGACCACTATGCGGTCCGCATACCTGTTATGCGATCGCATAGTGTGTCGCATAACTCCGTCCGCAAAAATCAAGGTGCAATTATGTGACAACTATGCGGCCCGCATTCGAGAAATGTGATCGCATTCTAGGCCGCATAGCTGTCCTCAAAATGGACAGCAAACTGTCCAGGTATGCGACCACTATGCTGTCCGCATACCTGATCTGCGATCGCATAGTGGACCACAGACCTACGCAAATATGGAAAATTTTATCCTTTTAGTCCCGGGGTACGTTTTACTCAAAAAGGGTCCGTTTTAAGAATTTCTACCGTTATAACTACACGGGGACCTATTTGGGCATTATTTTTAGCCATGAAATTTTATGGGTATTTACATCGTATTGGGACATATTTGAAGTTCTTGGAATGTAGTTTCCAACACTATGAACCGTTGGTTCATACAACATCCAGAGAAAAAGATATAAGCATCAGAAGATGGCCAATGCGAGGGTGTCAAGCTAGTACCTCTTTGACTTTTCAAAAGTTTATATATTTGTTTGAGCTCGTCTCTATGTTCACTTTTACATAGAGCCCGACCATAGAACACCATAAAAATCTATCTTAAGCTCTCCTCAAGGGTTTCAAATAGGATTAACATCCGTTGTACGAAATCAAGAAGCAATAACACTGGAATGATCCCTGCGATGTATGTATCGCTATATCGCCTCTCTTTTTCTTTGTAGTTTGAGTTTTGGAAGTTACTTCATAGTTAATAAAACATCTAATTTCTGTATTTAATATTTAAATATCAGGGAAGGTTGATAAATTCATTTCTTAATAGTTACAACTCACGGGACGGTGATCGGAAGCCGTGAGTTCGAGTTATTAGATTTGTAGTGGACTGATTTTGTGCGATGTTTCGTGTTACTTTTGGGCTGTCTATTTTGATGATGTTTTATGGAGTTTTGGAGGATAAAAGGTGTGTAGAAACACCACATAATGATGGAATGTTTGGCTGGTCATTCTTCGTTACTTTTTTAGGTTGTTTGACACTACTTTTGTTGTCGTTTTATGTATGAAGTGATTAGGGTGTGTAGGTTGTTTTGTGATATATTGTGGTGGAAATATGATTGGGAAATAATGCATACATGTTTTTTTTTTTCTTGGTGTTGTTGGTATATGGTATTGGATGAGGGCCTTGTTACAGGGGAGATGCTGCCCAAATTTACGTAAACGAGCTACTAGCTTAAGTTACAGACTTAGCCTTTGCTAAACACTAATTTTGAATCTCCTTATGCTATGAAAGATTGAGTTGACTTATTTGAAGAGTTTATTGGAAGGTATTAAGGACTCAACTTGGTTAAAGTATGTTAAGGCACTTCCTTCTTTCTTTTGGCATGATCTAAAGTGAAACGAACGTAAACGATATGCTATTTCATAACGAATCTACTCCTAGCAACTAAGGTTGTCCATATTTTTCTTTCCTTATAAACTTATTCTAATAAAGTATGTATGATCTTTGAATACTAGTGAAGTTCATATTGATGTTATGATGTCCACAATGTTAATCGAAGGTGCAATGACCTTAAGTCACTCCGAAAGGTTTAGAACGTGATTCCATGATACTAGCATGCATTATATATAGCATCTATTTTACTCTACCGAGCCGCATTATAGTCGGTCGGTCATGGAATCTATTGTGCAACCAATCAGTTGGGTTAACCAAACTCCATGTGGCTGGGTACGATTCTACTGAGTCTTATGATGGCCGGGTATGTTTTTACCGAGTCCTTTCGAGGCCGGGTTCGATATGATGATGATGATGCCCACAGAGGCGGATGTTTTTAAAAGATTATGCATATACATGTATCTCGCATTTCATGTCACTATATCTTAGAGGAACTTAGATGCTACATGTTGTATCTCTTATATCTCTCTTTACATTATTGTTCTTATTTATGCTTTTTAGCCTTACATACTCAGTACTTTATTTGTATGGACGTCCCTTTTGCATGGGACTCTGCATTTCATGCCTACAGGTCCCGATAGACACTTTGAGAGTCCTCCTAGTAGGCTATCAGCTCGGCGGAAGGTGTTGGTGCACTCCAGTTTCTCCGGAGTTGCCTATTTGGTCAATATGATTTGGACATGTATTGATTTGTATGGTGGGACCTTATCCCGACCTTTATGATGTTTATGTATTCTTAGAGGCTTGTAGACAGATTTCAAGTATATGGATACTTGTATGGCCTTGTCGGCCTATGTTTTGAGTTTACAAATGATCATGTTAGCCTTATGGGCCCGTATGTCACATGTATAAGTTTCTATATCACGTTGGGGCATCCTATATCTATCATTTCCTTATGTTTTATTTCGGTTATGTCATGATGACCCTTTTGGCACATTTACCCATGATAATACGATAAGAAAGATATGTTACGTTGGTACTCGGTTGAGTAAAGTATCGGGTGCCCGTCGCAGCCCTTCGGTTTGGGTCGTGACAAAAGTGGTATCATAGCAGTTCTGTCCTAAGGATGTCTACAAGTCGTGTCTAGTAGATTCTTGTTTATGAGTGTGTTGTGTACCACACTTATAAGCAGGAGGCTACATGGAATTTAGGATTTTCACTCTTTCTTCTTACTTTAGATCGTATGGTAGAGCTCATTTGTAAGAATTCAAACTCCTAAATTCTACTTTATTCGTAATACAACGATACCTTCATCCACAAAGGCGGTTGGTAAGAGATTGATTGTGGCTGTGGAATCCTAGAAGGGATAAATATTTACCTTAGTATGACTCCATCCCCTGATAACAAAAAAAAAAAGAGAATATTAGGCGTCCCGAAGAGCCAGTAAGATGAAGCAGGGGAGGTAAAAGTGAAAGAACGTTTTGTTGAAGTCTTCAGAATAAGGTGATAGACAGAAATATTAGCAG
>MDKJ01220489.1:0-30886 GCA_005239525.1 Nicotiana knightiana | reverse complement strand
TTTAAATTATACTAACAACAAAAAATACTACTATAACTTACATTTAAATTAGAAGAAACCAATGACATATATATATATATATATATATATTCTTCTATTTAAACATAGGAGTAAATCTTATATTCTAAGAATGTGAATATTTTTGTTGTTTTTAATTTTCTTAAATAAAACCTATTAAGAGTAAGATAAAAATTTAAAATATTAAGATTAGACCTAAAATTAATATTTACAGCAAAATAGTATAGAATTTGGGTGTGGTCAAAAATTAGTTGTTCACAACCATCTATGAATGTACCTGTGCAATAAAAATCAACAGCAAGTGTAGCATGAATATGAAAACAATGTGTAATCAGTAAGTATCCCGCCTAACCTCGAAGAGGTAGTGACGAGAGGTCGAATTTGACACTTGCTAGAGGTCAATTTAATATAAACAAGGGTGACACTAAGCATGGACATCATAGGTAATTAACATATAGTGATAGGAGATAACAACTTCTTCCACATTTACAAATTTGAAGTCTTCGTCATTTCAATTGATAACTTATAATTCAAGGCCAGTAAATAGTTAAAATTCACAGAAAATACTCAGCAAGTATCGTGCGCAAGTATGCCGAGGGTCGAACGGCTCGAACAACCGATAAATGTAAATTGTGCACTGCCGAAGGGTCGAATGGCTCGAACCATAGAGGAATCTATTACGCCGCTCGCGAATCGATCATGCGACACGGTCATATATAATAATAGAATTATCCTGCTCGCTAATCATACATGCGACTCAGGTACTCATAGATAGACATATTCACACAATAAATTCACATTTTTATCAGGAAAAAAAATAGTTACTCAAGGAAGTGATAAAATTCTCTTTCAATGGACACGAAGATAGCATTTAAATCTTTTCTGGAAATTCGTTTGCCAAGTTCGATAAGATTTTAAATATTAAATTTATCAGTAAGGTTACCAGTACGGCAAAATAAAGCATGCTTTACCAGGAAAACAATTATACAAAGAAAATCAATTCTCTTTTTAGACGATTAAGAAAATAAAATTTAACCTTCTTAGGTATTCAGTTACTAATTCGATAATATCAACAGTCTAATTGCATTAGAAAAATTACAAGTACAACACGTAAAGCATGTTAGTGGGTCCTAGACTACCCAGGCACACGCATAATAGTAGACGGACTCTCGTCACCTCGTGCGTACGTATCCCCCACAAATAGTAGCACATATTATATTAGTTCACCTATGGGAACAATTCCCCCTCACAAGGTTAGAAAGGAGACTTACCTCGCTCTGAAGATTCATAACCGGCCTCCAAGCCCTTCCGACGACTCACATTGATGCACCACGCCAAAAACTAACAAAATAACGGGCAAACCAATGAAAATATACTCTAATACTTATATCAATTCAATTTATATAAATTCCCAACTCCGCTCGGAAAGTCGAAAAAATCACCCTCAGGCCCATGTGCCCGGATTCCGAAATTTTTCGAAGATAAAGATTTCCCATAACTTTACGAACTGAATGCCCAAATTCGTGGTCAAAGTCCAAAACTACACATTCTAGGTCTTTCTTCAAAATCCCAAATTTCTACTAATTTCCATGACCAAATCTATATACAAATCTTGTATTTAACCTACAATGAGTAGAAACAACTTACCTTGACATAGATGACAAGAATCCCCACTTGAAGCTCTCCAAAATCGTCCAAGCCAAATGAAAAAATGGAAGAAAATGAGCCAAGTCCGTTTAAAATAGCACACTGCCCAGACGACCCTTCTATGCGATCGCATTCCTCTGACCGAGATCGCATAATCCAAATCCCAGTGGCCTCCAAAATACACTATGTGATCGCACACTCTTCCTCGCGACCGCATAAGCCAAAAACCAGCAACCTCCAATTTCCTTCTTCGCGATCACACACCTCTCCCTGCATTCGCATAAGCCAATCCAGCAGCCTCCAGATTCCTATTCGCGATCGCATAAGCCAAATACCAATCCTCATATTTTCCTTCTTCGCGGTTGCGTACCAATGAACGTGATCGCAATGCACACCAGCTGCAGCAGGAAACAGCAACAACAATCCATGGAAAATGATCCGAAATTATCCCGAAACACACCCGAGGCCCCCGGGACCCCGTCCAATCATACGACTCAGTCCCATAACATCCCATGGACTTTCTCGAGGCCTCAAATCACATCAAACAACGCCAAAACCACGAACCGCTCTCCAATTCAAGCTTTATGAACTTTGAAATTTCAAACTTCTATATTTGATGCCGAAACCTATCAAATCATGTCCGATTGATCCCAAATTTTGCACACAAGTCACAGTCAACATTACGGACCTACTCCAAATTTTGGAATCGCATTCCGACCCCGGTATCAAAATTTCCACTTCCGGTCAGATTTCTCAAAAACCTTCAAATTTCTATCTTTAGCCAAATGACTTCAAAATGACCTACGGACCTAGGGACCTCCGACTTCACTTCCGATCGCGTTCCCAAGTATAGAATCACCATACGGAGCTATTCCGATGCAAAATTTGAGGTCAATCGAACGTGGTTTTATAGGTTTTGACGTCATTTGTAGAATTCAAAAGTTTAGAAGTTCTTAGGCTTGAATCCGAGTGTAATTTGATGTTTTGATGTTGTTTTGGGTGATTAGAAGGTTAGAATAAGTTTGTATGGGGTTATAAGACTTGTTGGTATGTTTGGTTGAGGTCCCAAAGGCCTCGGGGTGTTTTCGGGTGGCTATCAGAGTGTTTGGAGTTAGGAAAATACAGCTGAAGCTGCTACTACTGGTGTTTTCCGCACCTGTGGAGTGGGATCCGCAGGTACGAGCCCGCAGGAGTGAAGGAGGAGCCGAAGATGCGGAAAAAAAGGAGTTGGGCAGAGTCCACAGGTGCGAAGATTTTCCTGAACCTGCAAGAGCCGCAGATGCGGGCATCTAGGTGCAGGTACGAGATGGATCTGCAGGTGCGAAGGATTTTCGCAGAAGCTGAGTCTTGGATTTTAAGTGAAATTCGCACCTGTGATGAATTTTCCCGCAGGAGCGATGCTACAGAAGCGCTAAGAGGTCCGCACGAGCAGAATTTCTGGCAGAAAAACATCAGCTCGATTTTTAGACTCTCATTTTCCATTTTTGGCTTGAGGAGCTAGGGAGAGAGGCGATTTTTCGAAGGTTTTCAAGGAGAACGTTGGGGGTACGTGATTCTAACCCGTATTGGTCTAATTTCCATGAATCTATGGCTTTGTTCATCATTTCATTAGGGATTAGAGTTGGAAATTTGGGGATTTAGGGCTTGGGAATTGGAGAGTGAATTTTGGGGTTTTGGACGGGCACCTGAGGTCACATTTTGGTAAAATTAGTATGGTTAGACTCGTGAGTGAATGTGCTTTCAGGTTTTTTGATTTTTGTCGAGTTTCGAGACGCGGCCTCGAGGGGACAGGTTGAGCCGAATTCGAATTTTTGGTTCTAATTTGATAGCTTTTTTGTAGGATTGATCCCTTAAACCTATTGTAATGGTATTGTATTGTTTTTGACTAGATTCAGAGCATTTGCTAGGTGATGGGCGTGTGAGTGTGCACCATGTGGTATTGAGACTTGGTCCGTACCGGGAGACTGTAAAGTTGAATAGCCCATTGTTATTACCTGTTTCACCTTGTTTTCGAGTTATTGACTGCCTTCCATGTTAGAAACCATGCTTAGGCTATATGATATTACTGTTGGGACCCGCAGTGGTCGTGTACTTGTCTAATTGACTACTAATTATTGTCTTGTACTGAGTCACCATTTTACTTGTGCATTTTATCTCACCTCTCGCTCATTTCTCGTTGATACTTGATGTATTCTCCGTTTGGGCTGTTTATTGTGATATTCTGTGAGGCTGGAGAGGCTAGTGATTGAGATAGGGCATGAGTGCCAGGTTGAGAGTTATGTGAGGTATATTGGATCGGGCTGTACACCGACGCAATATTGGATCGGGTTTCACGCCGCAACAAGCCTTCGAGTTATATATATATATATATATATACATATATCGGATTGGGTTGCACGTCGCAGCAGTATTTGGATCGGGTTACATGGCGCAACAATATATGGATTGGGTTGCACGCCGTAACAGTATTGGGTCGGGCTGCACGCTGCAGCAATATGGTGCTTGGGCTGTAGGAGCCCCTCCGGAGTCTGTACACTCCTAGTGAGCGCATCTACCTATTGATTGTGAGTACTGAGGCTGAGAGCCGAGTGATTGAGCTGTTGAGATAGTTGGTGACAATACCCCTGTGAGGCTATAATTGCTCTTACTTATTGTTGCACCTCGTTGCTACTTGTTGTTGTTGTGAAATTTCTGGAGGACTTACATTGTTTTACTTGGGCTCGAAATATTTTTACTTAAAATTCCGGATTGAAATCATGCCTATTTATACTGAAATTACTAAAATGAACGGTATTTGTATATCTCATCACTGCTTCTCAGTTCCTTATTTATTTCAGTTACTTACTGAGTTGGAAGTACTCACGTTACTCCATGCACCTTGTGTGCAGATCCAGGTGTGACCGGACGCGGAGGTCATTGAGCTCGTGCGCAATTAATTTTTCGGAGATTTACGAAGTAGCTACCGGCGTTCGCAGACCTTGTGCTCCTTCTTTATTATCATTCTTTCTCTTTATTGATATTTAGACGCAAACTATTCTAAACATTGTCTTTTAGACTGAGAGTCTAGTTGCTCATGACTTAGTGACACCCCTATGGTTGGGGCTACTTTTATGCATTGTATTTTGAGTCTAACTATTATTTCTATCAAACTCTGTTATGAAAAATCTTTTAATTTACCTTTTATAAGTTATCAAAGTGTTTTGAAAAATGTCGGCTTGCCTAGTACCACGATATGCGCCATCACGACAATTTCGGTTTTTTGAGTCGTGACAAGTTGGTATCAGATCCTAGGTTATACAGATCTCACGATTCATGAGCAGGTTTAGTAGATTCTTGCGGATCGGTACGGAGATGTCTGTACTTATCTTCGAGAGGCTGCAGAACCTTTAGAAAAATCCCACATTCTTGAATTCTTGTCGTGCGAATCTATTGATTCTGGTAACTAAACTTCCGTTGTTTCATTCTCTCACAGATGGTGAGGACTCGCACTATGGGGTGAGAGGGCCATCCACCAGTAGCACCAGTGAGGGCCACGAGAGGCTGAGGTCGCGGTAAAGACCGTGGTAGGGGCAGAGGTGCAGCCCGCTCAGCAGTAAGGGCAGTACCTGCAGCTCCACCAGTTGTCCCAGACCAGGACCAGGTTCCAGTTATGGATGCTCCAGCGGGACCAGCTCAGGCACCACCTGTGCCCATTGTGATTCCTGGCCTTCATGAGGCCTTATCTCATATTCTAACAGTGTTTACCGGCCTTGCTTAGGCGGTCTCTATTTCGACGGTTCCATCTACTTCTCAGGTCGGGGGAGGCACTCAGACTCCCGCTGCCCGTACACCCGAGCAGGTTATTTAGGGACTTAAGACACCTGGGGCACCACCAGCCCAGCCGGTTGCAGCTGCACACGACTATGTGGTTCTTGCTATGCCTGAGGATGATCAGGGTAGGTTAGAGAGGTTTGGGAGACTCCAGCCTCCACCTTTCAGTGGTGCAGAGGGGGAGGATGCCCAGGATTTCTTGGATAGGTGTCAGAGGATACTCCGTACAACAGGTATTCTGGAGACTTTTGGGATCTCATTCACTACTTTTCAGTTCTCTGGGGCTGCACTCAGATGGTAGGAGACTTACGAGAGGCGTAGGCCAGTCGGCGCAGCACCCCTTACTTGGCAGCAGTTCTCTGTGGTCTTTCTACTGAAGTTCGTGCCTCAGTCCCGTAGAGAGGAGCTGCATAGACAGTTTGAGAAGCTATGTCAGGGTGATATGTCTATGACGCAGTATGAGATGCGATTCTCGGAGTTGGTTTGTCATGCTATCTGGTTGGTTCCCACTGACAGGGAGAGGATCATGAGGCTTATAGATGGCCTTACTTATCAGTTGTGATTGCTTATGACCAAAGAGAGAGTGTCTGTTGCTAACTTTGATGAGGTTGTCGACATTGCTCGACAGGTTGAGATGGTTCGCGGTCAAGAGAGGGTTGAGAGGGAGGCCAAGAGGCCTCGTGGACAGGGTGGTTTTAGCGGTGCTCCTTCTGGGGTCAGTTCCAGCACGGTAGAGGTCGTCCTTTCAGACATGATCAGACAGATCGCCCAGTTCACAGTGGTGTATCATCTGGCCATGGTTCTCACAGTTATCAACAGGGTCGTTAATTTCTTGGTGCCCTTCCAGCGCAGAGTTCTTCTCGTGCTTCATCGGGTCAGGGTTCATCTATGCCGGGTCCTTCTACTAGTTATCCCGGTGCTCGTGGCTCCCTTCAGTCCCCAGCACCAACACCGGGGTGTTTCTGTGAGTGTGGGAAGTTTGGTCACATGAGGAGAGAGTGTCCCCGTATAGTGGGAGGTCCCGCACCGCAGAGGAGCCAGTCTATGTCATCAGCATCAGTTCCTCCACCACCCGCCCAGACAGCTAGGGGTGGAGCTGAATCAGCTAGGGGTCGCCCCAGAGGGGAAGGCAGATTAGGGGGTGGCCATTCCCATTTCTATGCCCTCCCTTCCAGACTAGATGCTATTATTTTAGATGATTTGATTACAGGTATTGTCTCAGTTTGCCACAAAGATGCCTCTGTATTATTTGACCCTGGTTCCACTTATTCATATGTTTCCTCGTATTTCCCTCATTTTCTGGATATGCCCCGTGAGTCTTTAGTTTCATCTATTCATGTATCTACTCCTGTTGGCGATATTATTATTGTGGACCGCGTATATCGGTCATGTGTGGTGACTGCTGGTGGTCTAGAGACCCAAGTGGACCTTTTGCTACTCAGTATGTTTGATTTTGATGTGATATTGGGTATGGATTTGTTTTCTCCATGTCATTCCATTCTATATTGTCACGCTAAGACGGTGACATTGGCGATGTCGGGTTTGCCGAGGGTTGAGTGGAGCGATTCTGTAGACTATGTGCCTAGCATAGTGATTTCATACTTGAAGCCTCAGCCTATGGTTGAGAAAGTTTGTCTATCCTATTTGGCTTTTGTGAGGGATGTTAGTGCGGAGGCTCCTGCCATTGATTCTGTTTCGGTGGTACGTGATTTTTCGGATGTGTTTCCTACATACCTATCGGGCATGCCGCCCGACAGGGATATTGATTTGGTGTCGAGAACTCAGCCCATTTCTATTCCACCATATCGTATGGCACCGTTGGAGTTGAAGGAGTTGAAAGAACAACTTCAGTAACTCCTTGATAAGGGGTTTATTCGGCTTAGTGTGTCACATTGGGGTGCACCGGTTCTATTTGTGAAGAAGAAAGATGGTTCCATGAGGATGTGCATTGATTACAGGTAGTTAAACAAGGTCACAGTCAAGAACAAGTATCCTTTGCCTCGTATTGATGATCTATTTGACCGGCTTCAGGGAGTGAGGGTGTTCTCCAAGATTGATTTGAGGTCAGGGTATCACCAGCTGAAAATTCGGGATTCGGATATTCTTAAGATAGCTTTCAGGACTCGATATGGCCATTATGAGTTCCTGGTGATGTCTTTTGGGCTGACCAATGTCCCAGCAACGTTTATGCATTTGATGAACAGTGTATTTCAGCCCTATTTGGACTCATTTGTTATTGTATTCATTGATGACATCCTGGTGTACTCTCATAGCTAGGAGGAGCATGCTCAGCATCTGAGGATTTTGTTACAAAGATTTAGGGAGGTGGAGCTTAATGCAAAGATCTCCAAGTGTGAGTTTTGGCTAAGTTCATTAGCATTTTTGGGGCACGTTGTGTCCAGTGAGGGTATTCAAGTGGATCTCAAGAAGATAGAAGCGGTGCGGAGTTGGCCTAGACCGTCCTCAGCCACGGAGGTTAGGAGCTTTCTTGGTTTGTCGGGCAATTACCGTCATTTTGTGGAGGGTTTTTCATCTATTGCATCTCCCTTGACTAAATTGATCCAAAAGGGTGCTCCATTCAGGTGGTCGGATGAGTACGAGGAGAGCTTTCAGAAGCTCAAGACCGCTTTGACCACGACTCTAGTTCTAGTTCTTCCATCAGCTTCAGGTTCTTACACCGTGTATTGTGATGCCTCGCGGATAGGTATTGGATGTGTTCTGATGTAGGAGGGTAGGGTGATTGCCTATGCTGCGCGCCAGTTGAAGACTCATGAGAAGAGCTATCTTGTCTATGATCTTGAGTTAGTAGTTATTGTTCACGCCTTAAAGATTTGGCAGCACTATTTGTACGGGGTTCATTGTGAGATCTATACTGATCATCGGAATTTGTAGCATTTATTCAAGCAGAAGGATCTTAATTTATGTAAGAGGAGATGATTGGAGCTTTTTAAAGACTGTGATATCACCATTTTGTACCATCACGAGAAGGCCAATGTGGTGGCCGATCCTTTGAGTCATCGGGCGGAGAGTTTGGGGAGTTTAGCGTATCTTCCAGCAGCAAAGAGATCATTGGCATTGGATGTTCAGGCCTTAGTTGACCAGCTTGACAGATTAGATATCTCGGGGCCGAGTCGGGTGTTGACTTGTGTGGTCTCCAGGTCTTCTCTTTGTGCTGTATCAGGGAGCGTCAGTATGATGACCCCCATCTGCTCGTCCTTCAGGACAGGGTTTAGCGAGGTGATGCTAGAGATGTGACTATTGGTGATGATGGCGTGTTGAGGATGCAGGGCCGATATGTGTGCCCAATGTGGATGGATTTCGGGAGTTGATTCTTGAGGAGGCCCGCAGCTCGCGGTATTCCATCCATCCGGGTGTCGCGAAGATGTACCAGGATTTGAGACATCACTATTGGTGGAGGTGGATGAAGAAGGATATAATTGGGTTTTTTGCTCGGTGTCTCAATTGTCAGCAGGTTAAGTATGAGCATCAGAGACCGGGTGGCTTACTTCAGAGATTCGAGATCCCAGAGTGGAAGTGGGAGCGGATCACCATGGATTTCGTAGTTGGGATCCCATGGACATCGAGGAAGTTCGATGCTATTTGGGTTATTGTGGATCGGCAGACCAAGTTTGCGCACTTCATTCCAGTTGGTACTACCTACACTTTAGAGCGGTTGGCTGAGATTTACGTTTGAGAGATTGTTCGCCTGCATGGTGTCCCAGTTTCCATCATTTCAGATAGAGGGATCCAATTTACATCGCAGTTTTGGAGAGCCGTGCAGCTAAATTTGGGTACTCAGGTTGAGTTAAGCATAACCTTTCACCCTCAGACAGACGGACAGTCCGACCGCACTATCCAAATATTGAAGTAAATGCTACACCCTTGTGTCATTGACTTTGGAGGTTCATGGGACCAGTTTCTTCCACTCGCAGAGCTTTCATATAACAACAGTTATCAGTCGAGCATTCAGATGGCTCCGTACGATACTTTATATGGGAGGATGTGTAGATCTCCAGTAGGATGGTTTGAGTCGGGTGAGGTTAGGATTTTGGGTGCAGACTTGGTCCAAGATTCATTAGACAAGGTGAAATTGATTCAGGAGCGGCTTTGCACGACGCAGTCTAAACAGAAGAGCTATGCCGATATGAAGGTATGTGATATGTCTTTCATGGTTGGGGAGAAGATTTTGCTGAAGGTATCACCCATGAAGGGTGTTATGAGGTTTGGAAAGAGGGGCAAGTTGAGCCCCTGGTTCATTGGGCCTTTTGAGGTGCTTCTGAGGATAGGGGAGGTGGCTTATAAGCTTGCCTTGCCACCCACCTTGTCGAGTGTGCATCCAGTATTTCATTTTTCTATACTCCGGAAGTTTATTGGCGATCCGTCCCATGTTTTGGACTTCATCACGGTTCAGTTGGATGGTGATATGACCTATGATAAGGATCCAGTGGCCATTTTGGAGCGGCAGGTTCGGAAGTTGAGATCAAAGGATATAGCTTCAGTGAATGTGCAGTGGAGAGGTCAGTCTATGGAAGAGGTCATCTGGGAGACCGAGCGAGAGAAGCGGAGCAGATACCCACACCTATTTGACACTCCATGTAAGTTTCTAGACTCGTTCGAGGACGAACATTTGTTTAAGATGGGGAGGATGTAACAACTCGGCCGGTCGTTTCAAGAGTTATAGCTTTTTTTCCTCATTTCTGCTTCTTTTGTGATTTACATCTGTATTATATCGATCGGGTTGGTTGGTTCAGGTCCGAAGTGGTTTTGGAGAGAAATTGAGACACTTAGTCTCTTTATTATAAGCTTAAGTTGGAAAAGTCAACTGATGTTGACTTGTGTGTAAACGACCCCGAATTTGAATTTTTATGGTTTGGTTAGCTTCGTTAGGTGATTTCGGACTCATGAGCACGTCCGGAATGTGATTTGGAAGCCCGTAGTAAAATTAGGCTTGAATTGGCGAAAGTTGGAAATTCGACGATTTTGGTCAGCAGTGGAAATCTTGATATCGGGGTCGGAATGGAATCCCAGAAGTTGGAGTAGGTTCTTGGAGTTATTTTTTTACGTGTGTGTAAAATTTGAGGTCAATTGGATGTGGTTTGATAGGTTTTGGTGTCATTTGCGAAATTCGGAAGTTTAGAAGTTCTTAGGTTTGAATCCGAGTGTAATTTGGTGTTTTGATATTGTTTTGGGTGATTCGAAGATTCGAATAAGTTCGAATGGCATTATATGACTTGTTGGTATGTTTGATTGAGGTTCTGAGGTCCTCGGGGTGTTTCAGGGTAGCTATCGGAGTGTTTGGAGTTAGGAAATGCTACTGGTGTTTTCCGCACCTGCGGAGTGGGAACTGCAGGTGCGAGCCCACAAGAGCGAAGGAGGAGCCGCAGATGCGTAAGGTACTGGGCAGAGTCCGCAAGTGCGAAGATTATCCCGCACTTGCGAGAGTCGTAGATGCGGGCAGTTAGGCACAAGTGCGAGACAGAGCCGCAAGTGCGAGGGATTTCCGCACCTGCGATAGGAGCAGATGCGGCTGTGGGACCGCAGAAGTGGAGTCTTGGATTTTTAAGTGAAAACTACACCTACGATGGATTTTCCGCAGGTACGGCGCCGCAGGAGCGGAATTTTTGGCAGAAAAACATCAGCTCAATTTTTAGACTCTCATTTTCCATTTTTGGCTTGAGGAGCTCGGGAGAGAGGCGATTTTCCGAAGGTTTTCAAGGAGAACGTTGGGGGGTAAGTGATTCTAACCCATATTGGTCTAATTTTCATGAATCTATGGCTTTGTTCATCATTTAGTTAGGGATTAGAGTTGGAAATTTGGGGATTTAGGGCTTGGGAATTGAGAGTAAATTTTGGGGTTTTGGAGGGGCAATTGAGGTCGTATTTTGGTAAATTTAGTATGGTTAGACTCGTGAGTGAATGGCCTTTCGGATTTTGTATTTTTGTCGAGTTTCGAGACGCGGGCCTGGGGGGCCGGGTTGAACCGAATTCGGATTTTTGGTTATAATTTGATAGCTTTCTTGTGGGATTGATCCCTTAAACCTATGGTAATGGTGTTGTACTATTTTTGACTAGATTCAGAGCATTTCAGGGCCGATTCGAGAGGAAAGTACATTCCGTAGTAGGATTTTATGTCGTTGAGGTAAGTAACAGTCTTAAATTTGGTCTTAAGGGTACGAAACCCCGAGAAAGTCGTATGATATGAATATTTAGAGGTGGCGCACATGGTAGGTGACGGGCGTGTGAGTGTGCACCGTGTGGGATTGAGACATGGTCCATCCCGGAAGAATGTAAAGTCGAATAGCCCATTGTTATTACCTGTTTCACCTTGTTTTTGAGTTATGACTGCCCATGTTAGAACCATGCTTAGGCTATATGATATTACTGTTGGGACCCGCAGTGATCGTGTACTTGTCTAATTGACTACTAATTGTTGTCTTGTACTTAGTCACTGTTTTACTTGTGCATTTTATCTCAGCTCTCTCTCATTTCTCGTAGATACTTGTTGTATTCTCTGTTTGGGCTGTTTATTGTGATATTCTGTGAGGCTGGAGAGGCTAGTGACTGAGATAGGGCCTGAGTGCCGGATTGAGAGCTATGTGAGGTATATTGGATCGGGCTGCACGCCGCAGCAATATTGGATCGGGTTGCACGCCGCAACAAGTCTTCAGGCCATATATATTGGATCGGTCTGCACGCCGCAGCAATATTTGGATCGGGTTACATGCCGCAATAATATATGCATCGGGTTGCACACCGCAGTAGTATTGAGTCGGGCTGCACGCCGCAACAATATGGTGCTTGGGATGTAGGAGCCTTTCCGGAGTCTGTACACTCCCAGTGAGCGCAGGTACCTATTGATTGTGAGTACTGAGGCTGAGAGCCGAGTGATTGAGCTGTTGAGATAGTTAAGTGGCAGTACCCCTGTGAGGTTGTACTTGCTCTTACTTATTGTTGCACCTCGTTTCTACTTGTTGTTGTTGTGAAATTTTTGGAGGACTTACATTGTTTTACTTGGGCTCGAAATATTTTTACTTAAAATTCCAGATTGAAAGCATGCCTATTTTTACTGAAATTACTAAAATGAACTGTATTTGTATAGCTCGTCACTGCTTCTCTGTTCCTTATTAATTCTATTACTTACTGAATTGGAAGTACTCACGTTACTCCCCGCACCTTGTGTGCAGATTCAGGTGTGACCGGACGCTCAGATCATTGAGCTCGGGCGCAGTTGATTTTCTGGAGATTTACGAGGTAGTTGTCGGCGTTCGCTGACCTTGTGCTCCTTCTTTGTTATCTTTCTTCTCTGTATTGATATTTAGACGCAGACTATTATAAACATTGTCTTTTAGACTGGGTGTCTAGTTGCTCATGACTTAGTGACACCCTGATGGTTGGGGCTACTTTTACTCATTGTATTTTGAGTCTAACTCTTATTTCTATCAAATTCTGTTATGAAAAAGCTTTTAATTTACCTTTTATAAGTTATCGAAGTGTTTTGAAAAATGTCGGCTTGCCTAGTACCACGATAGGCGCCATCACGACAGGTTCAGATTTTTGGGTCTTGACAGAAATTCTATCCACTATTTATGTTTTCAATGACTATGTGTACTACTGGAACTGAAAAGGAAGCATGCTAACTTTATTTACTAAAAGTGGCATAAATTTTAAGTTGAATTATTAACTGATGATTGAGCATTTCTATGAGACGTTGTTTTCTTAATTGAGTTAGTTATACGTACAATGTCAATATTAATGACTATTGTCAGGAACTTATACTTTTATTTCATAACTCAAACACTCATTGAGATAGGATACACGTGCGATGCACGTACCCTGCTTTTATTATTATATTAAACGTAAAATTCTTATCGGATAAAAATTATAGTTACAATTAAATACTTAAAACTTGGGATGAGCTATTATTAAGATTTGAATCAACAACAAAAAAATCTCTTTAACATTAAGAGTAATCCTAATTAACCAAAAAAGTCTTTGATTTAACTAATTTGCGAAAAATTTAAGTCATTCTTTTCATAATTTATAATAAAAACGGCTATAATATAGTAGTAAGAGTCAAACTGTTAAAAATGCAAACGTTAAAAACAATAAGAATGAAACATTAGGAGAAAAAATGTATTCTAAGTTAGTTGCCATTAATTAATTTTCTTTCTGACATTCGTTCAAATAAATGACAACTCCCTATATTTTTCTCTGTACAAAGTTATTTATTTTAAAATATTAACTTAGTGTACACATATTAAAAATTAGTATTTAATAACTTGATTTACCTGTTATTCTTTTTATTTATTTATTTATTTATTTATTAATAAAGACGTCTGAGGCGTTGATTTACATGTTCTTTCTAACTTTTAGGCCGTTCTTGAAGTTATGTAAAAGTAATAGACAATTGCTAAAAGGTTGTAGTTGCGATTTCTTGTATACAATATCTCATATACGATTGTAAAATTTGTTAAACTTTCTAACTCATATGTTGCTCATATTTTGTAAGAAAAGAAGATGAATTCAATTAGTTCTTTTAGTTGATTATATTATAATTATTAGATGATTTAAATTTTTTGTTATTTAATAATAAATATGGGCAGTTGGCGTCCTTGCACCTAGCCAGAATTTTATTTGTTATATCCGTTCAGGCATACAATGTCCTTGTCTCATAAAAAGTAATTATTATGGAATGCATGCTTTTTTTATTTACGTCATTTTTTTCCTTTGAATTTGAAAAACAGAACAATGAAACGTTAATTTTTTTTTTTTTAATATGATTGTTTAATTTTCTTTGTATGAGCATAAACTGTTTAAAAAGCTTTATCTAACTATTTCCAATTAAACGTCATGACTATCTACCTTCCTCTCATATAACGTGGTACTTTGTTTCAAATTCCACACCAGAATTTGAAATTTGAAGTTACAAGTTGGTTGAGAAAACTATTTTCAGCAAACTTAATCAACGAGGTTTCGGTATGGATTTCATATCATACCTGAAAAGATTTTTCGACGAGTTTCAACTGACTTCTGCCTCTACTTTGTTGCTTGAACAGTAAGCAAGGGCATTCTTCTCTCTTATCTCTATTTGCACTCAAAAATAGGGATCTTTACATAAATAGTCGGTCATATTTATTGTTTACTTTTCTAGCTATATACATTAATTATACACATACAATACATAAATTATGCACATATTATACTTCCACCGGCTATTTTTAGTTTAGGTTATTGGGTGTGCGGCTATTTGGGTTAATTCTTCAAAAAAAAAAAAAAACTTATTGTCAAGAGAACTGTTAGAAACTTATAGCCTGTTTGGTCAAGTTCTTTTTGGGCCAAAAGTGTATTTTTTGCCAAAAGCACTTTTGACCAAAAATTGATGTGTTTGGTCAAGCTTTTGGAAGGAAAAAAATGCTTTTGAGGAGAAGCAAAACAATTTTTGAAAAGCAGAAAAAAGTATTTTTTGTCCAAAAGCACTTTTCTAATAAGCACTTTTGAGAAAATACACTTAAAAACAATTTTTAAAAGCTTGACCAAACACTAATTACTGTTCAAAAGTGCTTTTCAAATTAATTAGTCAAACACAAACTGCTTCTCACCAAAAGTATTTTTTTTAAAAGTACTTTTAGAAAAGTACTTTTCAAAATAAGCTGATTTTAGAAGTTTGGCTAAACAGGCTATTAGTTGCTACAGATTTTGAAGTGGAATAGTTGTACGTTGCGAGAATAGAAAATCTACCAACCACTATAGTTCTTGCTATTTTTGTTTTTTGTCTTTTTTTTCTTTTTCTTTTGGTGCCTATTTTCCTGTCCAAATTTATTTTTTCATTTGAATTTTATGTTATCATGGAGTTATGGAATGCATAAATATTGTTTAACATATATGTCTGGGTTGTAAAACTTTTTTTGTTCGATACTGATTACGGATTCAAATATGTCTTTTGAATCCTCTATTAAATAAATTTCTAATATCTTCATTGACTTCTATGATCTTCCTGCCTTGTTGGTATATGACAGAGCAAACCAAAGCGACAGAGATATATCAAAAACATCATCTATTAAGAGATATTATATAAGATATAACATAACATGTTATTATCTCATATCATAAGTTATTTATAATTACAAATAATATATAACTAAATTAGTTAAATTTTCATGTTTGGAGGTTTAGAACATAACCTATTATTTTGAATTCACTTATTACATCAATGCAATAACACTCGTTTTTTCATCTAAATAAATGTTGCATCAATTTGGACATCAATTGTTATTATAATTAATTCGTGTCTAATATAAATAATTTTGTTATTAATAGTCCCAGCTAATTAACACAAGCAATGTACGTATACTAAAACTAGTAAAAGTTAAATTTTTAGGTAATACAGTAAATTAAATAAGAGAAATTTTCAGAAATCATTATTGTTTAGTTGCTATTAACTTCCTATAGCTATCATATACATAATTACTTCATATATCTACTATTCAGTTGTTACGGTAGTGTAACGACCCGAACGGTCGTTTTGAGGTCTAGCGCGCCGTTCGGCAGTTTGAGGCCGCAGCAGCTTCACTTCAGGTATTATGACTTATAAGCGTGATCGGAATTGAAATTCGGGAAGTTCGGAGTGGATTTGGAAAAAAGAATTCTCATTTCGGAAGCTTGAAGTTGGAAGAATCTGTCCAAGGGTTGATTTGAGTAAACGGCCTCAGAATCGGGAATTTAAGGTTCCAATAGGTTCGTATGATGATTATGGGCTTGGGCATATGTCCGGATTGGGTTTTGGATGGCCGAGGAGCATTTCAGCGTCTATTGTGGAAGGTTGGCATTTTGAAAGAATTTTATGAATTTGGGTTGAAGTGCATTTCAATGTTATTGATGTCCGTTTGGGATTCCAAGTCTGGGAATAGCTCTGTATGATGATTCTGGTATTGGGAGCGCGTCCGGATATGAATTTGGAGGTCCGTAGGTAATTTCGGAGTTATTTGGCGAAAGTTAGAAATTAGAAGGATTTTGAGAAGTTTGACCGGGATGGTGGTCACGCCCAACTCTAGTCCTTAAAAGAAGAAGCGCCCGCTGCAAATATAATCTGGTCTAAGAGTCCGGATTCGAATCACACAGAGAACTAAAGTTTCGCCATAATTGTTCAATATTGCTAAGAAGACAAGCTCGAATAAATTTCTAAGTTATAAAGATTAAGATTCTTATATCTAACTAATTAACTAAGAAACTAAAGCAGTAAATTAACAACTAAAGATACTAAGGGTTTGTAATGACCCGACCGACCGCTTTGTGTTTTAGGACCCTGTTCCCCTAAATGAGACTTCCCGTAGCTGCTTTTACTGATTTCTGACTTGCGGGGACGGGTGGTTCAAGGTTTGAGGAGTTTGGAATAGTATAGGAACACTTAGTTCCCTAAGGTTGGCCTTAAAGGCCAAGTTTGGCTTCAGTCAATATTTTCAGTAAACGATCCCGAAATCTAGATCCGAAGATTCCAGTAGGTTCGTATGATGATTTCGGACTTGGGCGTGTATTCAGAACGGGTTTTGGATGACCCGGGAACGTTTCGGCGCCAAATAGTGAAATAAGAATGTCCTTAAGTTCAAATTGAGGTTTAGAACGTGTTTTTGTGTTATCAAGGTCCAAACAGAATTTCGAGACGGGGAATAGTTCTATTATGTCATTTATGACTTGCTCGCAAAATTTGGTGTCATTCCGAGTAGTATAGGTATGGTTCGGCATGTTGAAAGCGAATTCAGAAAACTTGAAGATCTTAAGTTTGATCCAATAGGTTTTGAGGTGTGATTTTTAGATTTAGCGTTATTTCGGGCGTTCTGAAGGCTCGAGTGAGTCCGTATTACGATTTAAGACTTGTTGGTATATTTGGACGGGGTCTCAGGAGGGCCCAGATGTCATTCAGGCATCGAGCGAGGGAAAAACCAGCCTAAAATGACTGTTGGTGCACCAGATCTGGTGCAACCGCACCTGCGGAGGTCACGTCGCAGGTGCGAGACCGCTCCTTGCGGTCCCAGTCTCGCAGGTGCGACTCTTGAGGGAACTGCCAATTTCCGCAGGTGCAAAACCAGGCCACCTTCCCCTTATCCCCAGGTGTGAGAATTTCCTCGCAGATGCGAGACCGCATGTGCGGTCCTCGAGCAGCAGGTGCGAAAAATCTGAAGGCAGTGCACTTCCTTTTAAACGCGGACTTAGCCATTTTTGAACACTTTTTCTTCATTCTTGGGCGATTTTGAGGGCATGCAAGGAGGGTATTCCACCTAACTACTGAGAGGTAAGTCGTTTCTACTATGAATTTAGCTTATTATTTGAATTGTTAGGTAGATTAACACCACAATTAGTTCAAACCATGGGTTAGAGTAAAAACTTAGGTTTTTGACAAAAATAGGAAATGACCAAGAAATTTGTTGAGGAATCAAACAGAACTACATAATATTGATCCTTAGACCATGGGTGATATTTTCCTTCAAGAATTTCCGGAATCCGAGCATGTGGGCTCGGGTGTGTATTTTGGGATTTTTGCAATTTAGGTTGAAACAATCATTTAAATAGGAAAATTTCATACTTTTGAGTATAAATTGATTTATTTATGCAATATTTGACTAGTTTCGAGTCCTTAGGCGACGAATTTGGAGTTTCAGGCGCATTCTTGACACGGGAAGTAGACTTGACGCGAGGTAAGTCTCCTTTCTAACCTTGTAAGAGGGAATTTTCCACATAGGTGAATTAAATGATTATGTGTAATTATTGTGGGGGACTACGTACGTGCGAGGTGACGAGAGCCCGTGCGTAGTGACTATTATTGTTGTGTCCGGGTAGTTAGGCCCATACCATGCCCTATGAATTCCATTAAATTGAGTTATATGTTTTGTAACTTCATTGTATGCAACTTTATTTTTATGAAACCGAGAATTTGATGTTTTAAAGGAATTTTTATTTCAAAAGAATCGAAAGAAAAATGTTGTGTTTGCATGCGACCGCTTCATAATTTATATCCCGCGAGCGGAATGATTCTTTCCCCTACTATCATGGGAGCGGGCCGTACACCACGGCGGGTATTGATAGATGCATCTATGGTTCGCGTCGTTCGACCCTTCGGCAGTGCACAATTATTATTATTATATTGGCCCAGGCCGGATGTCCTTATTCCACTATGCACATGTTATTTGCCTGATATTGTTTATGACTGTTGAATTGTGAATTATCCTGGAGGATCGAATTGAAACTTGTAAATTGATGCTTTATTACATATTCGGATTTTATTTTGGTTCGATATTTATTTTCTTACTATCCATGCTTACTTGTTGTCCTCTTTTAAATTATCACTTAAATACACTGTTTAGACCCTAGTAAGTGTCAAGTCGACCTCTCGTCACTACTTCTTCGAGATTAGGCGGGATACTTACTGGGTACATATTGTTTTTGTACTCATGCTACGCTCTGTACTTAATTGTACAGGTTCTGAGGCAGGTGCATCTGGGTTCCAGTCCGGAGCTCATTCCTGAGTTTTACTGGTCGGGGCTTCACGGTGAGCTGCTCTTCTTGGCGATTTCCAGAAGCACTATGGAGCTATTCTTTTGTTAATTATGTCTATACTTACTCAGACAGTAGGACAGACTTTCATTCTTTTGATATTATTCTACTAGATACCTGTAGACTTGTGACACTAGTTTCTGGCATACGCACGCTAGTAGACTTTATTTTGGGATGTAATCGTAAATTTTGACTTCATGATTATTTATTATGCATAAAATTTGCCTAAGTTATCCGTTCTACTTAATATCTCAAACTAAGTTAAGCAATTATTGAAAAATGTTTTTGGTAAACTACCAGAAATCACTAGTAGATAATGGTTGGGTTTCCTGACGGCGGTGTTGGGCGCCATCGCGACCTGAATAAGGGTTTGGGTTGTGACACATGGTATCAGAGTTCTAGGTTCACATAGGTCTCACAAGTTACAGGCAAACCCAATAGAGTCTTGCGAATCGGTACGGAGACGTCTGTATTTATCTTCGGGAGGCGATAGGGTGTTAGGAAATCTCTCTTCATTCACCTTCTATCGTGCAGTTGATGGTATACTAAAGATCTCACTCTTCTATTCTCTCACAGATGGTGAGGACGCGAGCAACAGATGTTCCAGTCCCGGGAGGGGCCACTGCCCCTGTCATCCAAGGTTGTGGCAGAGGCCGGGGGAGGGCACCGGCCCAAGGTAGGGGATGAGGGCGTCCCAGGACTGTACCAGTCGCACCCCCAGCGGATCCAGTAAAGGATACCATCATTGAGGAGCAGGGCGAGGTGCCCATAGCAGATCCTGCCCCTTTGGATTTTACGACAGCGCCAGGATTTCAGGAGGTCATGGGCCGTATGATGCGTTTCATGGACACCATGACTCAGGCTGGTTTATTTTCAGCAGATCCGGCCACATCTCAGGCGGGAGAGGGAGCACAGACCCCTACTGCACAGGCCTCCAGAAATGCAACAGCAGTATATCAGACCCCGGGTACCCTGTCCGTGGGCGGGGTTCAGCCAGTAGCAGCAGCAGCACCTGAGCCCAGACCAGTTGCGGACGGTGATCCGTAGAAGTTATTAGACAGATGGACCAGATTGCACCCTCCTGTATACGGAGGTGAGCGTCATGAGGACGCACAGTACTTTATTGATAGGTGCAGGGACAGACTGCACAACATGAGGATACTGGACTCTCATGGAGTTGACTTCACTACTTTTCAGCTAGAGGGCAGGGCCCGAAGATGGTGGCAGTCCTATATTCTTGGCAGACCGGCAGACTCCCCTCCCATCACTTGGGAGTAGTTCACTCAGTTATTCTTGGACAGATATATTCCACCCTCTGAGAGGGAAGAGATGCGGTATCAGTTTGAGCAGCTGGAGCAGGGTCAGATGTCAGTGACCGACTACGAGGCTAGGTTTTCTGAGTTGTCTCGTCACGCACTCATGATACTTCCTACTAAGGCAGAGAGAGTTCGGAGATTTGTAGCTGGGTTACATCAAGGTATTAGGTCCAACATGGCCCAAGAGGTGGAGATATGGACTCCTTATCAGCTTGTGGTAGAGATTTCTCGCAGGATCAAAGGTTATCGGTCGAGGAGCAGAGAGCAAGGTCAGCAGGATAAGAGGGCTAGATTTTTGAGGGATTTCAGAGGTGCTCCAGTTAGGGGCAGAGGTCAGTTTGGTAGGGGCTAGCCCAGTAGTCCCCCATATTCAGCACCATCACCACCTCCACGAGGTGTCCCAGCGAGGCCTTATTTCAGCGCCATGCCGGAGAGTTCTTACTGCCTGCCAGTTATTCAGGGTTCCTCCGGCGAGTATCCTGTCATCAGGGGTCTACCAGTCCTTATTTCAGTGTTATGCTAGAGAGTTCCTATCGTCCTCCCCCTATTCAGGGTTCTTCTTCAGGGCAGTAGGCCATGGTTCCAGGAGGTTGTTATGAGTGTGGGGATCCAGGTCACATGAAGAGGCATTACCCCAGACTTCGGGGCAAGGCAGTGCAGCAGGGTCACCAACCTATGAGGTCAGCACCAGCGGTTCGGCCACCCAGAGGTGGAGGGCAGGCTGGTAGGGGTCGTCCCAGAGGTGGAAGCCAGGTAGGGGGAGCCCAGTCAGCTCCTGTTTATTCCGATGGAGGTCAGTCATCCGGCGCTCCAGCCAGATTTTATGCTATTCCAGCCAGATCAGATGCAATGGCCTCATATGCCAAGATCACAGGTATTATTTTAGTATGCGGTAGAGATGCATCGGTATTATCCGATCCAGGGTCCACTTATGCATATGTATCAGCCTTATTTGCTCATTCCCTGGATATTCCTCGTGAGTCCTTAGGTACTCCTATTTATGTGTCCACTCCTATGGGCGATTTTGTGGTTGTGGACCGATTTATCGGTCCTGTGTGGTAACATTCTATGGGTTCGATACCAGGACAGACCTCATGTTTCTTGATATGGTTGATTTTGAGGTTATCCTAGGCATGGATTGGCTGTCTCCCTATCATGCCATTCTAGATTGCCATGCCAAGACTGTTACTCTAGCCATGCCCAAGTTGCCGAGATTGGAGTGGATAGGTTCCTCAGTTAGTGCCGCTAGTCGGGTCATTTCTTTCCTGAGGGCTCGACAAATGGTCGAGAAGGGTTGTTTGGCTTATCTTGCATATGCGCGGGACACCACCGCCGAGTCTCTGATGATTGATTCAGTGCCAGTAGTTCGAGAGTTTGATGATGTATTCCCTTCAAACCTTCCAGGCATGCAACCGGATCGTGACATTGATTTCTGCATTGACTTAGCTCCGGGCACCCAGCCCATATCTATTCCCCCTTATCGCACGGCTCTGAAGGAATTGAAAGAACAGATCGAGGAGTTATTGGTTAAAGGGTTTATTAGACCGAGCATATCACCTTGGGGTGCCCCAGTGCTATTTGTGAAGAAGAAGGATGGGGCTATGCGGATGTGTATTGACTAGCGCCAATTGAACAAGGTCACCGTCAAGAACAAGTACCCAGTGCCGCGTATCGATGATTTGTTTGACCATTTGCAGGGTGTGCGGGTGTTTTCTAAGATTGACTTGAGATCGGGGTACCATTAGCTGAAGATTCGGGACTCGAATGTTCCGAAGACTGCCTTTCGTACGAGATATGGTCACTATGAGTTCCTGGTGATGTCCTTTGGCTTGACTAATGCCCCACCAACATTTATGGACTTGATGAACAGGGTGTTCCGGCCTTATATTGATTCTTTTGTCATCGTCTTCATTGACGACATTCTGATATACTCACGTAGACCGGGGGAGCACGAGCAGCATTTGAGGGTGGTGCTCCAGACTTTGGGGGAACAGAAGTTGTATGCTAAGTTCTCAAAGTGTGAGTTTTGGTTGGATTCTGTGGCATTCTTGGGGCATGTGGTATCCGGAGAGGGTATCAAGGTTAATCTTAAGAAGATTGAGTCAGTTCAGAGTTGGCTACACCCTACTTCAGCTACAAAGATTAGGAGCTTCTTGGGTCTAGCAGGTTACTATCGCCGATTTGTGGAGGGCTTTTCCTCCATTGCAGCCTCTCTGACTAGATTGACCCAGAAGAATGCCCCATTCCGATGGTCCGATGAGTGTGAGGCGAGCTTAGAAGCTCAAGACAACATTGACCTCAGCACCAGTTCTAGTGTTGCCTTCCGGTTCTAGGATGTATACAGTTTATTGAGACGCTTCACGCGTTGGTTTGGGTTGTGTGTTGATGCATGAGGGGAGATTTATTTCATATGCTTCACGACAGATGAAAGTTCATGAGAAGAATTACCCTGTGCACGATCTGGAGTTGGCGGCGATTGGTCATGCTCTTAAGATTTGGAGGCCCTACTTGTATGGGGTGCCTTGTTATATTTATACAGACCACCGCAATTTACAGCACTTGTTCAGGCAGAGAGATCTTAATTTGAGGCACCACAGGTGGCCTGAGTTGCTGAAGGATTATGACATCACCATCCTTTATCATCCGGGCAAAGCGAACGTGGTAGCAGATGCCCTAAGCAGGAAGGCGGAGAGTATGGGTAGTTTGGCTTTCATTTCAGCATAGGAGAAACCTCTAGCTTTGGACATTCAGTCCTTGGCTAATCGCTTGGTGAGGTTGGACTTTTCCGAGCCCAGCCGGGTTCTTGCATGTGTGATGTCTCAGTCTTCATTACTGGGGGAGATCAAGACTTGGCAGTATGATGATCCGCACTTGGTGGCTCTCCGGGAGATAGTGGTTCAGGGTGATGCCAAGGAGGTTTCTATTGGCGAGGATGGTATTCTGAGACTTCAAGGTCACTTATGTGTCCCTAATGTTGATGGCCTGAGGGAGAGGATTCTAGAGGAGGCTCATAGTTCACGGTATTCTATACATCCTGGTGCTACGAAGATGTATCATGACCTGAGGCAGCACTACTGGTGGAGGCGGATGATAAAGACATAGTGGAGTTTTTGTCTAGATGTCTAAATTGCCAACAGGTTAAATATGAGCACTAGAGGCCAGGAGGACTACTTCAGCAGATGCCTATACCTGAGTGGAAATGGGAGCGCATCACTATGGACTTCGTAGTTGGGTTGCCTCGGACTTTGCGGAAGGTTGATGCGGTTTGGGTCATTGTGGACAGGTTGACCAAGTCGGCACATTTCATTCCAGTAGCTACCACTTACACTTCTGAGAGGTTGGACCAGATCTACATTCGGGAGATAGCGGTTGCACGGTGTGCCTGTGTCCATTATATAAGATCGAGGTCCTCAATTCACGTCGCACTTCTGGAGAGCCGTACAGAGTGAGTTAGGCACCCGGGTAGAGCTCAGCACAACATTCCACCCTCAGATCGACGGGCAGTCGGAGCAGACAATTCAGATATTGGAGGACATGCTCAGAGCATGTGTGATTGACTTTGGAGGGCAGTGGGATCAGTTCTTGCCTTTGGCCGAGTTTTCTTATAATAATAGTTATCAGTCCAACATTGAGATGGCTCGATTTTAGGCCTTGTATGGTCGGCGATGTCGATCTCCCATCGGGTAATTTGAGCCTGGCGAGGCTAAGCTATATGGCACCGATCTGGTGAAGGATGCCTTGGAGAAGGTGAAGTTGATTCAGGAGAGACTTCGCACAGCACAGTCCATACAGAAGAGTTGATCAGAAGGCGCGTGATGTATCATTTATGGAGGGCGAGAAGGTTCTGTTGAAGGTCTCGCCGATGAAGGGTATTATGAGATTTGGGAAGAAAGGCAAGTTGAGCCCGAGATTTATAGGCCAATTTGAGGTGTTGAGATGAGTTGGGGAGGTTGCTTATGATCTTGCTTTACCTCCCAGTTTATCAGGGGTTCATCCGGTCTTTCATGTGTCCATGCCCCAGAGGTATCACACCGACTTCTCTCACGTGGTAGATTTCAGTACCATCCAACTAGATAAGAGATTGGGTTACGAGGAGGAGCCAGTTACTATTATTGACAGGCAGAGTCTCTAGTTAAGGTCCAAGAGGGTTTCCATCGTAAAGGTCCAGTGGAAGGGCCAACCAATCGAGGAGGCGACTTGGGAGTCCGAGGAAGACATGCGGAGCAGATATCCACACTTATTCAGCACTCCATGTATGATTCTAGACCTGTTCGAGGATGAACGTTTGTTTAAGAGGTGGAGAATGTAACGACTCGATCGGCCATTTTGTGTTTTAGGACCCCGTTCCCCTAAATGAGACTTCCTGTAGTTGCTTTTACTGATTTCTGACTTGCAGGGATGGGTGGTTCAAGGTTGGAGTAGTTTGGAATAGTATAGGAACACTTAGTTCCCTAATGTTGGCCTTAAAGGCCAAGTTTGACTTCAGTCAACATTTTCAGTACGACCCCAGAATCGAGATCCGAAGATTCCAGTAGGTTCGTATGATGATTTCGGACTTGGGCATGTGTTCGGAACGGGTTTTGGAAGACCTGGGAGCGTTTCGACGCAAAATAGTGAAATAAGAATGTCATTAAATTCAAATTGAGGTTTGGAACGTATTTTTGTGTTATCAAAGTCCGAACGGAATTTCGAGACCGGGAGTAGTTTCATTATGTCATTTATGACTTGCTCGCAAAATTTGGTGTCATTTCGAGTAGTATAGGTATGGTTCGGCATGTTGAAAGAGAATTCAGAAAACTTAAAGTTCTTAAGTTTGATCCAATAGGTTTTGAGGTGTGATTTTTAGATTTAGCATTATTTCGGGCGTCTCGAGCGAGTCCGTATTACGATTTAGGACTTGTTGGTATATTTGGGCGGGGTCTCGGGAGGGCCCAGATGCCATTGGGGCATCGAGCGAGGCAAAAACCAGCCTAAAATGACTGCAGGTGCACCAGATCTGGTGCGACCGCACCTGCGGAGGTTACGTCGCATGTGCAAGACCGCTTCTGCGGTCCCAGTCTCGCAGGTGCGACTCTTGAGGGAGTTGCCAATTTCTGCAGGTGCGGACCCCTTTTCCGCAGAAGCGGAGCCACAGGTGCGGACTTTGCTCCGCAGGTGCGAAACCAGGCAACCTTCCCCTTATCCGCAGGTGCGAGAATTTCCTCGCAGATGCGAGACCGTAGGTGCGATCCTCGAGCCGCAGGGGCGAAAAACTTGAAGGCAGTGCACTTCCTTTTAAACACGGACTTAGTCATTTTTGAACACTCTTTCTTCATTCTTGGGCGACTTTGAGGGCATGCAAGGAGGGTATACGACCTAGATACTGAGAGGTAAGTAATTTCTACTATGAATTTAGCTTATTAATTGAATTGTTAGGTAGATTAACACCATAATTAGTTGAAACCATGGGTTAGAGTAAAAACCTAGGTTTTTGACAAAAATGGGAAATGACCAAGAAATTTGTTGAGGAATCAAAGTAAAACTATATAATATTGATCCTTAGGCCATGGGTGATATTTTCCTTCAAAATTTTCCGAAATCCGAGCATGTGAGCCCGGGGGTGTATTTTGAGATTTCTGCAATTTAGTTTGAAACAATCATTTAAATAGGGATATTTCATACTTTTGAGTATTTGATTTATTTATGCAATATTTGACTAGTTTCGGGTCCTTGGGCGACGAATTTGGAGTTTGAGGCGCATTCTTGACCCAGGAAGTAGACTTGACGCGAGGTAAGTCTCCTTTCTAACCTTGTAAGAGGGAATTTTTCCCATAGGTGAATTAAATGATAATGTGTCATTATTTTGGGGGACTACGTACGTGCGAGGTGACGAGAGCTCGTGCGTAGTGACTATTATTGTTGTGTCCGGGTAGTTAGGCCCACACCATGCCCTGTGAATTCTATTAAATTGAATTATATGCTTTGTAACTTCATTGTATGCAACTTTGATTTTATGAAAACCGAGAATTTAATGTTTTAAAGGAATTGTTATTTGAAAAGAATCGAAAGAAAAATAGTGTGTTTGCATGCGACCGCTTCGCAATTTATATCTCGCGAGCGGAGTGATTCTTTCCCAAATTCTCATGGGAGCGGGACGTATGCCACGACGGTTATTGATATATGCATCTATGGTTCGCGTCGTTTGACCCTTCGGCAGTGAACAATTATTATTATTATGTTGGCCCAGGCCGGATGTCCTTATTCCACTATGCGCATGCTATTTGCCTGATATTGTTTATGACTGTTGAGCTGTGAATTATACTAGAGGATCGAATTGAAAAACTTTTAAATTGATGCTTTATTACATATTCGGATTTTATTTTGGTTCGATATTTATTTTCTCACTATCCATGCTTACTTGTTGTCCTCTTTTAAATTATCACTTAAATACACTGTTTAGACCCTAGTAAGTGTCAAGTCGACATGTCGTCACTACTTCTTCGAGATTAGGCGGGATACTTACTGGGTACATATTGTTTATCTACTCATGCTACGCTCTGTACTTAATTGTACAGGTTCTGAGGCAGGTGCATCTGGGTTCCAGTCTGGAGCACGTTCCTGAGTTTTACTAGTCGAGGCTTCACGGTGAGCTGATCTTCTTGGCGACTTCCAGCAACCCTATGGAGCTATTATTTTGTTAATTCTGTCTATACTTACTCAGACAGTAGGACAAACTTTCATTCTTTTGATATTATTCTACTATATGCATGTAGACTTGTGACACTAGTTCCTGGCATACGCACGCTAGTAGACTTTATTTTGGGATGTAATCGTAAATTATGACTTCATGATTATTTATTTTGCATAAAATTTACCTAAGTTATCCGTTCTACTTAATGTCTCAAACTAAGTTAAGCAATTGTTAAAAAATGTTTTTGGTAAACTACTCGAAATCACTAGTAGATAATGGTTGGGTTGCCTGACGGCAGTGTTGGGCGCCATCGCGACCTGAGTTAGGGTTTGGGTCGTGACATGGTTGTAGATTAAATTTAAGAAGTCTAGAGTTATGATTTCCCCAAATGTTGGAATCATTCCCGATATGTTCCGTACGATTTCGCCTATGTATTCTCTACTGATTGTGAGCACTTTAGGTGCTGTAATTCTCTCTCGAGCAACTACAATAATTTACTAGACATATTCTCTCGAACTACGCTAGTTGGCTTTATCTAACCACTTATTATGAACACGTCAAGGCTTTGTTATTTCTAAACCTACCTTTAAACCCGATGTATTGATTTCTCACACACGTTAGGATTGACGTTGTTCAACAACCACCTAAATATGTATCATTTCTCAAGCAACACATAATAAATGGGCACAGTCAATCGATGGTCATTTAAATAAGCACGTAGTTGAACAAATAGATAAATTCAAAGGTTAAATTATGTTAAAACATAACAAGAATTCATCCTCCAAGAGGTTCCATCAAAACCCTAGATAACAAATTAGCTATTCAGAATAGTATGCATAACTACAATACTAGAATGCATAACCAATAATGGCAATAGGAAGAAGAAAGTGAAAAACTCGTAGAAGAATTCTCCGCCTTGCTCTAGTGTGTTCTTGCCTCCTTAGGTCGAATCTGTGTCAAAAGTCACAAAAACAACATCTTCTATGTATATATACCAAGTAGGGTCGGGCCCAAACACATACAACTTCTCCTACGCTAAAAAGGACACTTTTTCCGGACAGGACGTGCGCGGCCGCGCATTGACCGCGCACTTTAGCCAGTATTTTGCCCCATTTGCGCGGTCAGTGCACAGCCGAGCACTTACTGCGCACTTTTCACCATGTTCGACGGCTGCCGTAATTGGATTTATTGGGAGGTATTCAATTATAATGGTTTGTTATGTGTAGATGGATCCCGGAAGAGTTATGGTGGTTTAGACCACTACTTAGGGTTTGTATTTTCCGCGGTTATGGGAATTTTCACGTGTTACAACCTACTGAAATGAGCTAAGTGAAAGGTTTTTATATGATGAAGTGTGTATCCTATTAGTGGTTCAGGAGTTATGATGGAATTCTTGTGCTCTCGCGCATTGGTAGGATAGGTGTGGTGAGCGGCATGAAATTTGAAAGTCGAGGATCAAGGTTGCATTTTGGTGTTAACAAGAATGTCACGAGCTCAGATGAATGGGAAATAATTCAGATGGTTAGAGTAAGCTGGTACGGTCTTTAGTGTCACCTGAGATCAGTATCCTATGTAAGAGGCTTTGCGTACTAATTGTGGATTCTTGATTTGCCTTACATCATTAGTGTGGTCGGTGGTATGGATGTGCAAACTTGTTACCTGGTGTGGAAGGTCATGGGAGCGTATCCCACGGGAAGATTGTATAAGTGTGACATGTAGTCACTTGATTGATTGAAGATTGAAACCAAGTATGAAGATTGTGGTATTATCGCTAATGTGAGAGTTTAGGCCTAAAAGACGCTCTTCTCAGTTGGTTGTGAATTGTGGAAGTTTGTTCCGAATTCGACGACTATTCTTGTGTGTCATGGGAAAAAGGTCATTGTGGATCCCCGAGAAGGTATTTGTCCAAGCATGGTATGATCAGAATCAATTTGAGGTCCATTGATGAGTCTAAATGTGGATGTGTACTCTACACTAGCCTGGGTGTGTTCATTCAGCATAGCATTCCTTATGGAGAAGTATTCGGGCGTCGAATGTTATTTCGTCGTCGGCTATTTCATGTTGTTACATCCCGTACCTCAACATTAGGATGTGCCGTAGTAAATTCACATGAGTTTGAAGGGATTATGTCTATTAGAAGGTTATAGAGAGTTTAAGACATTATTAGTATGAGACCCTGTAAGTTTACAACCTTGATACCGTTAGATATTATGTTAGTGTGGTACTTTCTTTTAAGTGAAGTATTTTTGTAAAAGTTTTATAAGTATAATTTTGGATAGTTACCATTATTACTATTTTCGGATATGATAAATTATTCACCTAATATGAGAAAGTCTATGAGATTTTTTTTATTATAAAGATATGAATTATTTTTTTTTCACAAAAAAAAGAAGGTTATCTTTTACCATTTTAAGAATTAAGCGTACAAAAATTTGTACTCTTTATATGAGATTAGGAAAATTAGAAGTTAAGAAAATATATGTATTTTTACATGAATGTTTTAGTGAAATAATAGTGTATGTATTAATTTTATATGGTACCACATGACCATAATAGTATGATGTATAAAGTGTATTAAAAATAAGTAAAATATTAAGTAATTTAAAATAATTCTTAATTATGCGGGTAATTGATTAATTACCGGATAACGGGACATTACCTAATTAATTAATTATAGGATAAGATTAAAATCCCCATCCCACTCCCACGTGGCAGCCACACTTTCTTCAAGTGATGACTCTTAATATAGTTGATAAGGTGGCAATCAATTCAATATCCCTTTTAACTCAAAGATAGATACGTCTCTTTCAACAATAAAAGAATAACAAAGACTTAAATTTAAACTTTGGCTTCATTTGGCCTCAAAACCAATCCTTTCTTACTTTCTTCCTAATTCAAACCTTGCTGCCAGCATCAACTTTCTTTCATTAACCTATTAGAAGTTCTCTTATGATGAAGGTAAAAGCTATAATTGCTGAAGGTTCACTCGCAAAAATTATGTGAAAAAGGTTACCTGAGAGAGACAAACGGTAGAAACCTACTGTATGAAAGAATGCTTGACCTGTTGCAAACTTGCAATGCACATTTATGTCACTCTTTGAATAGCTATATATGCATTGATGCAGGTTCTTCAATTAGAAAGCCAATCAGTTTGTGACCGGGTATGTTAAGGCTAATCCTTCTTTCTTTTGGCATGATCCAAGTAACGATACGTAAGCGTAATATTATTCCATAAATGGCTCTACTCTTAGTAGTTAAGGATGTCTACGTTATCCATTCCTATGAAATATAATTCAAAGCATGTATAAGTATGTCCCTAGTCCTTAATGAGGTATATGATAGAAATGTTAATGTTTATAATATAGTGATAAATGTACATGCACCTTCATGCATTTACCACCGTGCTACAGTCGGTCGGGCAGTTACCACTGGTTGGGCAGTTACCACTTGTTGGGCAGTTATGTATTATTATTTACCATTGGTTGGGCAGTTATGCAATTACCACTGAGCTACGGTCGATCGGGTAGTTACCACTGATCAGTTCATGCATCATACGATATGGATAATAGTCTCAAAGAGAAGCATTGTATATATGTAAGTATAATAAGGATGCATATACGGTGGCACTTCAGAGATTCAGGTTGATTCTTATATGTCTTTAATTGATGTTAACTTACTGTTATGTTTCAGTTCTGCCTTACATACTCAGTACATTATCCGTACTGACGTCCTTTTGTTGGGGACGTTGCATTCATGCCTGCAGGTATAGATAATTAGTTTGATGAGCCCTCATAGTAGACGAGAAGGATATATAAGACCACCTCATTCGGAGTGCAGTCGAGTCTATGAGTCATCGTGTCAGAAGTTTTCTACAGACTTA
>ML427101.1:48194-91157 GCA_005239525.1 Nicotiana knightiana | reverse complement strand
ATTCACCACTCGTATTGCATTCTAATTAACTCTCCCTTTCATATAATTCACTCATGGTTGCTAATTAATCGATAAACGCTCTCATAGCCTTCTCCCGAAGCACTACTCGCCTATTCTCAATAGATTAACGCCTATATTCCTATGAAATTAATCTATTAGAACGCACTATGATTACGATGTTTAATTAAGCACGGTGACTAGGTATATTCCTATCCTAACCACAAATCCGCTCCCCTGAAGGGTTAAGATTGTGCTCTCTTCAATTCTTCTCTAATCTACATACGACTTTCCCAAGCATAACATAGATAGTATATAGAACCTAACTGCTGGCCAGACAACTAAGCAATTAAACACAGAATTGAAGAAACAACCATATATTGAGTGAATTAATTGTAAATACTAGAAAAAGATGAAGAAAATTGATAATACTCCGCTCCTTAGCAATTCCGCGTGTATATTCTCTCCAAAGTGGCATGAATCTTNACAGACTCTGGATTAACTGGGCACAAATCACTCGAGTGACCCTCTCCACAGACTTCACAAAATATCTGAATCTGTTGCACTGGTTGCACTGGCTGGGCTTGTTGCAGCAGTTGAGACTGTTGCTTGTTAATGATAAGGTTCATCTGATTGACTTGGTTAGTCAATGTAGAGATTTGAGCTGACAGTGCTGAGACAACCTCTAGTTCAAGAACCCCTGGTGACTTTTGAACCACATTCCTTCCCATCTCACCTTGCCAGTCTGGATTGCTTTTGGAGAATTTATTCAATAATGCAAATATTTCATCATAATTCTTCTCCAACATCTGAACTCCAGCTGCTGCATCTACCACAATTTTTGTTTTAGGATGGAGCCCCTCAATGAAAGTGTGAACTAACACCTCGTTTGTCTGATTGTGATGAGGGTAGTCTCTGAGTATCCCCTTGAACCTTTCCCATGCTAAATATAAAGATTCACCCGTTTTCTGTCTAAAGGATACTATCTCACTTCTGATCTTTGAAGTCTTTCCTGAAGGGAAGAACCTTGCCAGAAATTTTCTCGCCAAATCGTTCCATGTTGTAATGAAATTAGCTGGTTCTGCCTTCAGCCATCGCTTTGCTTCACCCAATAGAGAGAATGGGAAAAGCGTGAGCCTCACATAATCTGGCGTGACCCTGTTAGTGATATAAGTATCACTAATCTCCAAGAAGTTTAGAATGTGCTGCTGTGGATCCTCGTGTGGAAGACCCAAAAAAATGCCCGTTTGCATGGAGTAGCTGGATCATGCTCTATTTCAGCTCAAAGTGCCCAGTGATTCTGGGCTTCACGATGTTGGAGGTAACATTAGCAATACTGGGCATTGCTACCTCCTGAACAACCATGTGTTGTTCCTCTGCCATGTTCACAGGAAATTGGATGATGTCCTGAATATTGTCTGTATCCCTTGCTTCTCTCAACCTCCTGTGAAATGTTCTCTTAGGTTCGGGGTCAAAGCCGTCAAGTCTGTCCTGACTTCTGACCCTACGCATTCAATCGAAGTTCCTAAGATTAGAGCAAAAATCACGTAACGTTTNGACTTGCTTTTATACGTGTTGGGTAGGGTTAGGGCCGAAATAACTGTGTCCCGGGCAAAATAGGACACAAAAATCGTCACCGGTGCCCTGGCTAGCGCCGGGCGCCCACCAGCACACTGCCCTTGAAAACCTCTCTGCCTCCAGCGCCATAGGTGGCGCCCAGCCCTGCCTGTGGCACCCAAAATCCCAAAAATCCCGGTTTCGTCCGTTTTTGCTCTAATTTCGCGCGTTTCGCCCCTGATTGATCCCGAATCATTCCTACACGTAAAAACACTTCAAATTAATATAAATCATCATTTTTAACATCTAAAAATCACGAAATAAAAGTAAAATATGAGGAGATATACATACAAAATATATACACTTTAAGCTAAATATCAACTTAGAACTTTCCCATTTAAATACTTCAATTTTATAAAATGCATATGAATACGCGCCTCTAACTGTTGACCATGCTTATGTGGCAATAAAGTAACTAATGTGGCAGTAGTGCGTGATGCTCACACTGGAAAGGAGCGTAGAAATATTTTTAATTAAAAAAAATACTAAAATAAATAAATCAAAAATCAAAAGAATAAGAAAAAAATAAAGAGAAAAGAAAACCCAATCAACTTTCTTCCTCCCGCTTCCCACCCTCAGCCTCCCTCGCTTTTCTTTTCTTTCTTTCCCAATTTCACTTCTTGCTATTGCTCCACCATTTTTGTCATATCCATTTCATCACAGGTACCTCTGACCACTATAGTACCCAACGAAACCAAATATCATTCCTTCATCATAAATAGAAAAATCACCATGGAAGGCGAAGGAATAGCTGCAATGGGTGGACCATCAATGGAGGTGGAGATGATAATAAAATTACTGAGAGAATAGGATATTGATGGAAAAGTAAATAAGATCTATATTTTTCCACCTCTTTACCTCAATCTCATCTCTTACCCGTGCAAGTCATGGAGAATTACAAAGACAAATTTTTTTATGAAGAAAAAGGTTATTTAGCCAGCAATCTTGCAACCAGATCTTCAAGTCAAATTCAAATAAATCAAATCGTTGGTAGATAAGATCAAACTAATATTGATTTGCCGATTCGCAGCAACGTTTGGTGAAGGTTAGATCTGAAGATTTTTCTTTTTAATGATTCTTTCTTTGTTTGTAAGAAGAGGACGAAATATAGAAGAGGAAGGTAGTGAGTGAGAAAAAAATGAAGTTGTCGGAGAAAATTTTCCAGTGATATTTGAAGGTTTCCGATGAGTTCTAAAAGGAAGAAGAAGGATACACACAATTGCAAAGACTCTAACAAAAAATAGTTATAAAAAAAGAAGAAGTGGGAGCCATAATTTACAAGTGTCAAGAAAATATAATTGGAAGATATGGCAATAGAAAATGCTAAAGTTTATCCTTGTTAGCAGCAATTGAACAACCCTCATGGTCGTGGGTATTTATTTATAGTCATTTAGTTAAGTTAATGTGTTTAAATGGGAAAACTTTAAGTTTATCTATGAGGATGACAAACAAGTACAAGTTTAAGTGGCCCCGAGGTCATTTTTCCTAAAAAGTTAAATCTCGTCATTGTGGTTCACATAATAGAATTTTGTCTCTAAGACGTAATACAAAAAACATACTCCCTCATTTCAATTTAAGTGAATTTTTTTTATTGGATACTAAATTTAAGAAAGTAATACATATTTTTTTAAAATTTATAGTCTTAAACAAGTCACAACATTAATTTGCTATAACTCTTTTAAAATATGTAGTGTTAAACAGTATTTTAAAAAGCGAGGGCGTGAAGTGAGGTGCTTTATTTGACATGGGGCGAGGTGTAAGCCCCGAAACATGGGATGGAAGCCCCATGGATCTTTAATATTTTTAGTTTATGAATTAATAAAATACCAAAATAATTACACAAAAAAATACATTAAAATTTTAAGAAAATTATAGGAGATTAGTTAAAACAGTCATTAATCATTAATGCTTCTTTCTCCTTCCTCATGCTCTTGGCACACATTAATTAATGCACGCCGTCGGTGTCAGCCATGGAAAAAGCGAGAGGTAGAGGACGTGGCAAACCTAATACGCAACCCCTAGCTAAATTCGTAAGCTTGGTGGTAACACGTAACCAACCACCAATGGAGAAATTGGCGCAGAGATAACTACACCAACCTCCATCCCCATTATAGATCCAGCTACTATCGAAGGCACTGCATGTGAGATTGCTTCTTCATCGACGAACTCTAGTATCTTAAAGATGTTAGATATGATCACTCAAGTGATAATTGGTCAATTAGTCCCTTCCCCTATTATGCCAGCTAATAGAACAATAAATCAAGCTAAAAAACAAGTAAGTAACCAAGAAAATTCTGAGAAATCAACAGTGGTAGAGGTGGCAAATGCTGATGAGCCTACTAGACCTAAAGCACCATGGGCAATTGTGTTTCAAAAGAATAGGTTTTCCACCGATGGTATGTCACTTTCCTATATTGTGCCACAAATTATTGATGGTTAACCTATGGTTCAATTAAATAATCTAGAAGTAGAAGAGGAGGAGAACAAATGAATATGCAGACTAATAACATATATCATAGGTGATGACCCATGTTACAATGCAATGAAACCAAAGATCATTCCTTCATCATAAATAGAAAAATCACCATGGGAGACGAAAGAATAGCTGCAACGGGTAGACCATCGATGAAGGAGGAGATGATAATAAAATTACAGAGAGAATAGGATATTGATGTGAAAGTAAATAAGATCTATATTTTTTTACCTCTTTACCTGAATCTCATCTCTTACCTGCGCAAATCATGGAGAATTGCAGAGAAAATTTTTTTTATGAAGAAAAAGGTTATTTGGCCAGCAATCTTGCAACCAGATCTTCAAGTCAAATTCAAATAAAGCAAATCATTGGTAAATAGTATCAAACTAATATTGATTTGCCAATTTGAAGCAACGTTTGGTGAAGGACAGATATGAAAATATTCATTTTTAATGGTTCTTGCTTTATTTGTGAGAAGAGAATGAAATATAAAAGTGAAAAGTAATGGAGTGAGGAAAAAAATGACAGCCGCCAGAAAATTTTTTCCAGTGATATTTGAAGGTTTCTGACGAGTTCTAAAAGGAAGAAGAAGGATACACACAATTACAAAGAATCTGGAAAAAAATAACTATTAAAAAAAGAAAGAAGTGGGACCCATAATTTACAAGTGTCAAGAAAATATAATGTGGAAGACATGGCAATAGAAATGCTAAAGTTTATCCATGTTAGCAGCGATTGAACAACACTCATGATCGTGGGTGTTTATTTATAGTCATTTAGTTAGGTTAATATTTTTAAATAGGAAAGTTTTAAGTTTATCTATCGTGATGATAAACAGGTACAAGTTTAAGTGGCCCGGAGACCATTTTGCCTAAAAATTAGTTATATCTCGTCAATATGGTTCACATAATAACATTTGATCTGTCACGACCCAAAATCTATCAAGGTCATGATAGCGCCGGACACCACAGTCAGGCAAGCCAACACTCAATGGTTAATTAAATTTCTATTTTAGTATTTTTGAAAATCGTTACTTTTTATTTCATTATATAAAGATCAAATAAAGTTACCGAGTAACAACGATGTTTTAAATAATTCAATCAACGAATACATCCCAAAGTCATCCCAGAACCCGGTGTCACAAGTGCATAAGCAAAATTTCTAGGGAGTTGACCTAGAGGGTTGACTTTTGGGTAAACGACCTCGTAATGAGTTTTGGTTAATGCCAACAGCTTCATATGATGATTTTGTACTTAGGCATGCGTCCTGAATCGGATTTGGAGGTCCGTCGAGTAATTTGAGGCCATTTGGTGGAAGTTAGAATTTCGGCTATTCTGGCCGATAGGTGGAATTTTAGTATCGGGCTTGGAATGGATTTCTGGGAGTGGCTATAGGACCGTTGGGTTATTTGGGACTTGTCTGCAAATTTTCACGTCGTTCCGGGTTGATTTGATAGATTTCGGCACGAATTTAGATATTTGAAGTTGTGAAAGTTATAAGTTTTATTTTTGGTTTGATTCGGTGATTCGGGCGTTGTTTTGGGTGTTCCGAGGGTCCGACTGAGTTCATGTGATGATATGTGACCTATTGGTATAATTGGTTAAGGTCATGAGGGGCTCGAGATGATTTAAGATGGTTAACGGGAAGTTTAAGGTTTGGAAAAGGCAGCTGGTGCTGCTGTTCTGATGTGGCCGCACCTGCGGATAGGGAACCGCAGGTGCGAGCTCGCAGGTGCGAAAATAGTGCGTAGGTGCGAGCTGGGGCAGACTGGGCAGCCTTCGCAGGTGCGGATCTTTGGGGCGCAGGTGCTGTCCCTGCGGGAGCAATCTTTGGGCGCAGGTGCGGACTAGAGCGCAGGTGCGGTTAGAGTTTCGCACCTGCGATCTCGCATGTGCAGTTAAGTTAGTCATAGGTGCGGAAGTCCTGGCAGATTCATATAAACGAGGGTTAACCATTTTCTTCATATTTTGAACTTTGGACTTCGGTTTGGAGACGATTTTTGGGGATTTTCAAGATAATCGAATGGGCAAGTGTTCTTTCACCACAATTAATTATATTTGATGAATTAGTTCTTGTTTTCATCATTTAATTTGTGCTTTAGGTTGAAGAAACTTGGGTTTTTGAAAGAAAATTTTTAAATTGAAAATTCATGATTTTAATGACCAATTGTCATCGGATTTGGATAAATTTAGTATGAGTGAACTCGTATCGGAATGGGTAATCGGAATTGGTAAAATTTGTTGAGTTCCGAGGTGCCGGCCCGGGGGTCGACTTTTTTGGTCGATTTTGATAACTTAGTAAAGATTGAAACTTTATCGTTTTGAATAGTCCCTTATATGTTTTATGTGCATTTTGAAGTTGTTTTAGTTGATTTGAGCTGTACGGAGGTCTTCACGCTCGAGAAGTCCATTTTCGAGTATCGGTTGTCGTCTTTGAGGTAAGTATCTTGCCTAACCTTGTGTGAGGGAACTACCCCTTAGGATTTGAGTCTTCTATGTTGATTGTAGCCCGTGTACGCGGGGTGACGGGTGCGTACTCGGACTTATTTGCAAATAGGTTGGCCTTTTAGGATTCTTAGGTCCCTATATCTCCAGCGTATGAAGTGGTAACTGTTATGGTTGAGTTTCTGATTACTAGCTTCATCTTCCTCTGTTTGAATTAGATTTCCTTGACTTCGATTCCTCTTTGTTGATTATTTGATCTTAATTTGACTTAGCTGAATATTTTCCCTCTTATACTACTATGCTAAAATTTCTTCACAAACTGCCTAATTGATTAGAATTAGTATCATCTAGTCGTATAATTGTTTAACAGGAATTGGAATATCTATAGTTTGGTGTCAAGCATGCCCGTGAGTCGTACATGATGATTTACATGATTCACCTTAAATGTTACTTCGGTATAGTTGGCCATCACCCATATTGGCGGTGTTTCCTTGGTGCCTCTTAATATTGAATATTTTCTTAAGCTGAGTTTATTCCGTGAAACAAACTGTTAGGCGAGATTGGTTATAGTTGTTTCCCTTGCCGGGATGATTGGTTCTCTATTTATTGACTTGAGTATTGTGAATTGTTGCTATAATTGTTAGGTTTTCTCCTCGTTACATTGCTTCATTGATACTTGGTTTCTCCCTTAAGTGACTTCTGCTTATTAGTGAGTTTTTCCACTATTTTGATTGAAGTTCTCGTGTTGAACTTATCGTCGCACCTTGCATTTGTCTTCTGTTTGCTTTGGTGCTCGTTGTGGTTTGTGCAATGTGTTTATTGTGTTCTGGTTGTTTTCTCTCCGTGTATTGTATTGCATATTTACATTGGGACTGCGGGCTGAGACCTGAGACTTTCCCCTGCATTGCATTGCATATTTACATTGGGACTGCGGGCTGAGACCTGAGACTTTCCCCTGCATTGCATTGCATATTTACATTGGGATAGAAGGCTGAGACCTGAGACTTTCCCCTGCATTGCATTGCATATTTACATTGGGACTGCGAGCCGAGACCTGAGACTTTCTCCTGCATTGCATTGCACGATTATCTGAGTTACGGACTGAGTTCCGGTGGTTTATCCTTGAGGAGATTTTGGATTGGGAAGTATACATATATACACATATACACATATTGAAATGTATAGCTGAAAGGCAATTATCTCCGAGAAAAGTTATGTCCGAAGGGCTTCTATTTTGAAAGTATATTTGAACAATTGATATTTGAAAAGCAGTATTTGGGAAACTATATTTGAACAAATGATATTTGAAAGAGCAGTATTTGGGAAGGTGTATTTGAATAAATGATATTTGAATGAGCAGTATTTAGGAAAGTATATTTGAATAAAAGATATTTGAATGAGCAGTATTTAGGAAAGTATATTTGAACAAATGATATTTGAAGGAGCAACATTAGGAAAGTATATTTAATACCACGTATTTTTAAGGGAACAATGTTCTAACGATTTCCTTTATAAAAATATTTACATATACATTCAGAAAAGTATGTTTTAAAGAAGATTTTCCTATATCTTGAAAAGATTATATTTTCAAAAGCTTTCGATATAAACTCGCATTTTAAAGGTTTTTACTCGAGGGTTTGACTGTTTTTTATTTATTTATTTAGCCTATTTGCTAATGCTTGATGGGAGTAACTTGATGCAGTGCTGGATTTTGTGTGTTTCATAGTATTGTGATTTTCGACGTTGGCTTATGTATTGTCCTTCCCTTTCTTGCGTATTCCTATCTTGCTATTTCCGTTGCTTAATTACTATACTTCCTTCCGCTTTATATTTTCCCGTCGTTAATTATATTCGAATATTTTAGATAAATATTTTGTTTCGGTCGTTACTACTTATGTCTTTTACTCATTAGACCAGTGGGTGTCTGGACTAGTCCTCGTCACTACTTCACCGAGGTTAGTCTTGATACTTACTGGGCACCGTTGTGGTGTGCTCATACTACTCTTTTGTGCATTTTTGTTTGCACATATCAAGGTATTGATTGTTGCTAGCTGTGTGGAGCTTTGCTGAGGAGACTCGAGGTAAACCTGCTGCTGCGTTCGCAGGCTTCGGAGTCACCTTTCAATCTATTTCAACTGTACTTATTATTTCTGGACAATTGTATTTAGAATTGTAGAAAGACTTCGTAGAGCTTATGACTTGTATTTGCCGGGTTTTGGGAAATTGTAAACTCTGTCAAGATTTCCATATCGAGACTGCTATGTTTTCTTTTATTATTGTTGATGCTCAGTAAAATATTAGGCTTACCTAGTCCCTAAGACTAGGTGCCATCACGGTACCCAACGGAGGAAAATTTGGGTCGTGACATCCACATTTACAAACATTAAATCTTCTTTATTTCAGTTGACAACTTATAATTCAAGGCCAGTAAACAGTTAAAGAAAATCTCATAAAGTACTCAGCAAATATCATGCGCAAGAAATGCCGAGGGTCGAACGGCTCGAACCAATGATAAATGTAAACTGTGCACTGCCGAAGAGTCGAACGGCTCGAACCATAGATGCATATATTACCCCGCTCGCGAATCGATCATGCGACGCAGTCATATATAAATAATAGAGTTACCCTGCTCACGAATCATACATGCAACTCAGGTACTCATAGATACACACATTCACACAATAAATTCACATTTCATCAGGAAAACAATCACCAAGGAGGTGATAAAATTCTCTTTAATGGACGCGAAGATAGTATTTAAATCTTTTCCAGAAATTCATTTATCCACTTCGATAAGGTTTAATCGTTTCCAAATTCATCAATAAAATTACAAGTATGGAAAATAAAACATGCTTTTGGGTCCTAGACTACCCGAACATAAACATAATAGTAGCTACGCACAAACTCCCGTCACCTCGTGCATATGTAGCCCCCACAAATAGCAGCACGTATTTAATTATTTCACATATGGGGACAATTCCCTCTTACAAGGTTAGAAAGGAGACTTACCTCGCTTCGAAGATTCATAACCGGTCTCCAAGCCCTTCCGACAACTCACATTGATGCACCACGCCCAAAACTAACCAAAAACAGCAAACCAATGAAGATATACTCTAAAACTTATATAAATTCAATTTATATAAATTCCCAACTCCGCTCAGAAAGTCGATAAAATCACCCTCGGGCCCACGTGCCAGGATTCCGAAATTTTTAAAGATAAATATTACCCATAACTTTACGAACTCAAATATATAATTTTCTCTAAGTTCCATGCCCAAATTCATGGTCAAAGTCCAAAAATACACATTCTAGGTCTTTCTTCAAAATCCCAAATTTCTACTAATTTCCACGACCAAATCTATATACCAATCTTGTATTTAACTTGCAATGAGTAGAAACAACTTACCTTGACATAGATGACGAAAATCTCCACTTGAAGCTCTCCAAAATCGTCCAAGCCAAATGAAAAATGGGAGAAAATGAGCCAAATACCGTCTTAAAATAACACAATGCCCAGCCCGCTCTTTCGCACCTGCGGTCCACCTGCCGCATCTGTGGCTCCGCACCTGCGGAAATCCCATCGTAGGTGCGGTCCCCAGCTAACTCGACCACGCCCGTATCTGTGGAGCCGGGACCGCTCCTGCGGTCTCGCTTTTGCGGGAGATGCACCGCACCTATGCCCCCCAGCCAAGCCCAGCCACATCCGCTTCTGCGACACCAAGGCCGCACCTGCGGCCAAAACCCCACAGGTGCGGTCACACCAGATGACAACAACCTCAACTTTTCTCAAATTCCAAATTCGATCCGTTAACCATCCGGAATCCACCCGAGGCTCCCGGGACCCCGTCCAATCACACCAACTTGTTCCAAAACATAATGCGGACCTGCTCGAGGCCTCAAATCACATCAAACAACGCCAAAACAATGGATCGCATCACAATTCAATCTTTATGAACTTTGAAATTTCCAACTTCTACATTCGATGCCTAAACCTATCAAATCATGTCTGATTGACCCCAAATTTTGCACGCAAGTCACATTTAACATTACATAATTGATCCAACTTTCGGAATCGAAATCTGACCCTGATATCAAAATTTCTACTTCCGGTCGGACTTCTTAAAAACCTTCAAATTTCTAACTTTAGCCAAATGACTCCAAAATGACCTACGGACCTCCGAATTCACTTCCGATCGCGCTCCTAACACCAGAATCACCATACGAAGCTATTCCCAGAGTCGGAACCCCAAACGGACATCAATAACACTAAAATGCACTTCAACCCAGACTTATGAAATTTCTTTTAAAATACTAACTTCCACAATATGCGCTGAAATGCTCTCGGGTCATCCAAAATCCGTTCTTAACATACACCTAAGTCCAAAATCATCATAACCTGCTGGAATCGTCAAATCTTAATTCTGAGGTCGTTGACTCAAAAATCCAATCTTAGTCAATTCTTCCAACTTAAGGCTTCCGAAATGAGAACTTTTTCTCCAATTCGACTTCGAACTTCCCGAAATTCAGTCCCGACCACACCTACCAGTCATAATACCTGAAATGAAGTTGATCATGGCCTTAAACCGCCAAACGACGCGTTGGAGCTCAAAATGATCGGTTGGGTCGTTACATGATCTCTAAGACGTAATACAAAAACATACTCCCTGTTACATGATCTCTAAGACGTAATACAAAAACATACTCCCTCATTTCAATTTAAGTGAATTTTTTTTATTGGATACCAAATTTAAGAAAGTAATACATAATTTTTAAAATTTATAGTCTTAAACAAGTTACAACATGAATGTGGCTATAATTATTTTGAAACTTGTAGTGTTAAACAGTATTTTAAAAGACAAGGGCGTGAAGCGGGGTGCTTTACTTAACGTGGGGCGAGGCGTAAGCCCCGAGACATAGAATGGAAGTTCCATGGACATTTAATATGTTTAGTTTATGAATTAATAAAATACCAAAATAATTACACAAAAAATAATACATTAAAAGTCTAAGAAAATTATAGGAGATTAGTTAAAACAGTCATTAATAATTAATGCTTCTTTCTCCTTCCTCATGCTCTCGGAGCACATCAATTAACGCACGCCGCCTGTGTCAGTCATGGAGAAAGGAGGAGGTAGATGGAGCGATATACCTAAGATGCAACTCCTAGATAACTTTGTAAGCTCGGTGGTAACACGTAACCAACCATGAATGGAAAAATTGACGCAAGAGATAACTATACTAACCTCCATCCCCATTATAGATTCAGCTACTTTCGGAGGCATTGCATGTGAAATTGTTTCTTCCGACGAACTCTGGTATATCAAAGAGGTTAGATTTGAACACTCTAGTGACAATTGGTCAATTAGCCCCTTCCCCGATTATGCCAGTCAATGAAACAATAGATCAAGCTAAAAAACAAGTAAGTATCCAAGGAAATTCGGAGAAATCAATAGTGGTAGAGGTGGCGAATGCTGATGAGCCTACCAGACCTAAAGCACCATGGACAACTGTGTTTCAGAAGAATAGGTTTGCCACCAATGGTATTTCACTTTCCTATATTCCGCCACAAATTGTTGGTGGTCAACCTATGGTTCAATTAAATAAGCTAGAAGTATAGGAGGAGGAAAACAAAAGGAGATGTGCACTGATAACATATAACATAGGTAATGGCCAATGTTATAATGCAATGAAACCAAAGATCATTCCTTCGTCATAAATAGAAAAATCATCGTGGGAGGCGAATGAATAGATGCAATGGGTGGACCATCGATGGAGGTGGAGATGATAATAACATTATTGAGAGAATAGGATATTGATGGACAAGTAAATAAGATCTGTCTTTTTCCACCTCTTTAGCACAATCTCATCTCTTACCTGTGCAAATCATGGAGAATTGCAGAGACACATTTTTTTATGAAGAAAAAAGTTATTTGGCCAGCAATCTTGCAACCAGGTCTTCAAGTCAAATTCTAATAAACCAAATCGTTGGTAGATAAGATAAAACTAATATTGATTTGTCAATTTGAAGCAACGTTTGGTGAAAGTCAGATCTGAAGGTTTTCCGTTTTAATGGTTTTTGCTTTGTTTGTGAGAAGAGGACGAAATATAGAAGAGGAAGATAGTGGAGTGAGAGAAAATGAAGCTGCCGGAGAAAATTTTTCAGTGATATTTGAAGATTTCCGATGAGTTATAAAAGGAACAAGAAGGATACACACAATTACAAAGAATATGACAAAAAATAATTATTAAAAAAGGAAAGAAGTGGGACCCATAATTTACAAGTGTCAAGAAAATATAATTGGAAGACATGGCAATAGAAAATGCTAAAGTTTATCCTTGTTAGCAGCGATTGAACAACCCTCATGGTCTTGGGTGTTTATTTATAGTCATTTAGTTAAGTTAATGTGTTTAAATGGGTAAGCTTTAAGTTTATCTATGAGGATGAAAAAAAGGTATAAGTTTAAGTGGCCCGGAGGCCATTTTGCCTAAAAAGTTAAATCTCGTCATTGTGGTTCACATAATAACATTTTGTCTCTAAGACGTATATACAAAAACATACTCCCTCATCTCAATTTAAGTGAACTTTTTTTATTGGATACAAATTTAAGGAAGTAATACATAATTTTTAGAATTTATATTCTTAAACAAGTCACAACATTAATGTGCTATAACTCTTTTGAAATATGTAGTGTTAAACAATATTTTAAATGGCGAAGGTGTGAGGCGGGGTGCTTTACTTAACATGGGCCGAGGTGTAAGCCCAAAGACATGGGGTGGAATCCCCATGGATCTTTAACTTTTTTAGTTTATACATTAGTAAAATACCAAATAATTACATACAAAAATACATTACAAGTGTAAGAAAATTATAGGAGATTAGTAAAACAGTCATTAATAATTAATGTTTCTTTCTCCTTCCTCATGCTCTCTACGCACATTAATTAATGCACGCTGCTTGTGTTAGCCATGGCGAAAGGGACAGGTAGAGGATGCGACAGACCTAAGACACAACCCCTAAATAACTTTGTAAGCTCGGTGATAACACCTAACCAACCACCAATGGAGAAATTAATGCAAGAGATAACTACACCAACCTCTATCCCCATTGTAGATCCAGCTAATATCGGAGGCACTACATGTGAAATTTGTTCTTCATCGACGAACTCTGGTATTTCAAAGAGGTTAGATCTGAACACTCTAGTGACAATTGGTAAATTAGCCCTTTCCCCGCTAATGAAATCCAATGAAACAATAAATCATGCTAAAAAATAAGTAAGTAACCAAGAAAATTAGGAGATACAATGGTAGAGGTGGCGAATGCTGATGAGCCTACTAGAACAAAAGCACCATGGACAACTCTGTTTCAAAAGAATAAGTTTACCACCAATGGTATGTCACTTTCCTATATTCCGCCAAAATTTTTTGATGGTAAACCTATGGTTCAATTAGATAAGCTAGAAGTAGAAGAGGAGTAGAACAGATGGAGATGTGCACTAATAGCATATATCATAGGTGATGGCCCAGGTTACAATGCAATGAAACTATACATCAAGTTGCATTGGGCGCATGTTGGTGAACTGTCACGATCCAATTTTCCCTCTGTTGGGTATCGTGACGGGAAGCCTATAATTACTGAATATCAATCATAATATTAGAAACATTTGAATGCTTTCTGAAATGAAATCTCTATACATTACACATTTTCCCAAAACCGGTAGTACAAGTCATAAGCTCTACAAAATTTTTGCTATAACTCCTAAATAAACTATTCGAAAATAAATACAACAGTGTATGAACAAAATAAGATGGTGACTCCGAAATCGCGAACATTGTAGCAGATTTTACCTTGAGTCTCCACAACAGCAACTGCGCTGCTAGCTATCGATCGACCGGCTACGCAAAACTCTAGAATCTGTACAAAAATATGCAGAAGTGTAGTATGAGCACACCACAGCAGTGCCCAGTTATTGATACCCAATTTTTTCCTCAAATTATTTTAGAATTGCATTGGTATTTTTTCCATATTTTTCCATATTTTTGATCAATTTATTTCTAGTTTATTCAATACTTTTATATCCAATAATTACTCATAAATTGCATTACAAATAATTCAAAATATTTCTTAGCTCAATATATCATTTTTAATCCTATTAGGATTTAATTATTTTATAAATTAGCTAATTTGGCATTATTTGGCTATAATTACAACAACTTTGCAATTATAGCCTAATTATACATTTATGCTATTTCAATTCAATAATGAGTCATTTTATATTTTAAATACTAGTTAATTACCTTATTTTAAGCTATTTAGCCTTAATTTCATTTTTATGTAATCATTAGATATTTTTATTAATTATTTACCTATTTAATTAGGTATTTAACGAGTAGCCATTATTTATTTAAAATATAGCCTAAATTCAATCTGATCCTAACCCATTTAATTTATCCCAATACACATGCCCAATCTCTAAGCCTACCCGACCCAATCCTATGGGTAATCTGGACCGTTGATCAAATTAGATCAACGATCCAAATTCACTTTTACCTTAATTAGTCCTAGACGATTACCCCTTTCCCCTCATTCACTCCCCGTTCAAACATCTCTCTACCTCTCTCTCTCTCTCTCTCTCTCTCTCTATCTCTGATTCTCTCTAGAACCTTCTGGTCTCCCTCCTCTCCGATAGACTCTGTCCATCCTCTCCGGCCACCTCCCTCGCTGGAAGCTATGTCCTCTCACCCTCTCCTGGCCTCCACTTCACCCCACGCCGGTTTGATGCTACCCTGAGGTCCTCAGGTGAACCTGGAGCGGTTCAACTCCTACCCATGGTCCTTCATGCCATTTTTCGGCAACCTCCGGCCGTTCGAGTAAGATCTATGACTTCTCCGGCTAAAGCCAGCAACATTTTAAGGTTTTCTTATCTTCTCTGGGTTCTCTAAAACCCTAACTCTCAAGATTTTTTGATTTTTCTTTAGATTTGTCTTAGATCTACGCATATTATGAAGCTTTTACATGCTTCCTTAAAAAAAACCTTCATATTTCTAAACGTCTCTTCATCTCAAAATTAGGGTTTCATAACCCCTCTTTCAAAATGATTTTTTCTTCTGCTTTTAGTATCATTCTGTGATTCTTTGTGTGTTTCAATGATTTATCCGAAGTTCTCTTTTCATTTGACTTGATATGTTGAAAACTCCATGTTTCTGAGTCTCTCTCTGACTAATATGTTTGTTTAATTACATGAACTCTTATTTCTCTTAAATGTTTTAAGTGTTCTGTGATTTTACCCTATTTTTTGCTTACTAGGGTTCTTGGTTTTGTTTTCTTCTATTTATAACGTGTTCGTTCTGTTTAATCCCTTTGGTGTTACTGCCTTGTCTCTAAACGTATGTGTGATTTTGCTACTACAGTCATTAGGTTTTTTCTACTCTTCTCCCTGTTCGTTTAATGTGTGCTAGCATCGAATCCCTAATTCTATGTGGTTCTTTACCTTGCTGTACTTTTTCTTGCCTATTATTTGCCTAATTGATGTTATTCTTTATTTATTTGAATCCCTGATTCCTTGAGATTTGAAAAAAACCTTACTGATTTCTTATGGACTACTCTTACTGACTTCCGACTTTTAACTTATTTCTTACCTTGCTACATGGTTGATTTACTGTTAATTGATCCCTATTTCCTTAACTAAATCTGATGAACCTAGTCTCAATTGCATACTTCTATTGGGTTGAAATTGTTTCCTTATATGGTATACGCATGGGAACTTTCCTTATTTTGTTATTTGCCTATTAGCCGTTTAATTTTAACCCCTTCAATCAAGGGGTACTCATGCTGATTTCACGATGTTTGAATATTCCCTTTAGTCTTTCCTTATTTGTACTCAGTGTTTGAATAACTCCCTTAATTATGGGGTACTTGTGCTGATTTCACTCTGATTGATGCTAATTTCCGTAATTGTTAATTGATTCTGATTTTTTACCTTATTTCAACCCAGCTTTCAGAACCTATATATATGTATGCTGTTCTCTCATTTGAAACACGAACTAATCTGTTCAACTCTCTCTCTCACAACTAAAAACTCTTTGCTCTGCTCTCTCTCTCTCTCTCTCTTTTCTGTGCTAGTTACTACTATTCTGAGTTAGCCGGCTGCAAGCCAAGGCTAACTATTATGCATATCCTACTTCCTGTTTGTGTTACTACTTTCTTCACTTCATGGTTGTTCAACATGTAGCTAGGATCCTGAACTCCATTCACATGATAAGTTATACTATATTTGTCATAACCAGCATGTCTTTATGTACTTGATACATGTTCTATGTGAATCTTCATGCCTATGTTTGGTGCATTAGTTTGATTAGGGTAAATCCTACTGTCTTGAACTATTTGGTCCTGTTATGTTAGTATAATACTATACCCTACTGTATCCCCCAATCCCCTGAATCCTTAGGAACTTCTGATTGTGTACTGCCTGCTACATATTTGCCCTCACATGCTCTGTATTTGTCCCTCAAATCCCATTACCCCTGCTTGTGATTGTTGGACTATTCCTGGTCCTTTGTATGATGTTGAACCTGTTGGTGTTCCTGCCTTTTTAGTGGTTAAGCTTCTTTGTTATAAAACTATTCCAATCAAGTTTCCCTCTTCAAAACTGTTTTCTTACTTACCCTTTTCAATACTGTTTTCTTACTTAACCTTTTCAAAACTATGTCGAGCACTCGCTCTCTACTCTTAGATCATTAAGTTCTTCCCCCCTCTGTGTGAGCATTGCCTTGGGACCCTTGAGCTCCCTCTGAACTTTCACACACAAAGGCTGGCCATTCCACACTGCACTTGCTCTCTATCTTGGCTATGAAATCTGGGTGTGAGCACTTCCCGAGATCCCTTGAGGTCCTTAGGGTACTCTGACATATCCGGATTATTAAAAGGCTGTGAAACATTACTTGGCATTGAGGACATGGAGATCTGGGCCTATACTGTAGGCTCCCTATAGTTAACTTCTTATTTTCTTTACTTTATGTTATGTAATTCCTATTCAATGGTCTGTAATAAATAATTGTAAACAACTCTGGGGTTGGATAGTAAAAAGAGGTGGGTTGATGCATGTTGTAGTGTAATCAAGGGTAGAAATCATGCTTCCTAGGTTTACTCTCTCTATGCGCAATAACAGTCATGTTAAGATACAACATGCCAAGCATGCCATGCATTAGATATCATGCTATTTAGGATTTATATGTACTGTCTTCAGCATCTCATCATCACTTTGAAATCCTTTCTATAGGATAAATAATACCAACAAAATAAATTGCTATTATGTGGTTCTGCCTTGTAAACATGTTATGAAACTTCATTTAGAAATCCTATCTTAGGATAAATGTGTTGCACTCATCATGTTGTAAATATGCTCCGCACTTAGAAAACCTATTTTTTTAAGATAAACAACATTAAAAAGTGTCACCTATGTTATTCCTGAAAATGTGCATAATGCTGTGATTCTATGTGCATTTAGAGATCCTTTTTTAGCAACTGCATATGCATCATTCTGCATTAGACATCATGTTATAGGATCGTACTCATTTAACTACACTTAGTATAAATAAAGATGTATAAAACAACCCTCCTGTTCTAACAAAATGTTAATTAGTCTCTGAATATTTGCAACACTTAGAACTGCATGCTATTAGGTATAACGACTTGAAATTGTCATCATAACTGCTACACGCCTAGGCAAGTCTTAGGTAATCAACCATAAAGAAATAAAACCAAAACTGTCATTTGTGATTAATGTTCAACTGTCAACTTGTTTAAAACAAGTTGGCAAGCCTGATTAAGACTTCCTCTATGAGTTATGCAATAAATCTGTCTTTGTGTTATCACTTAGATACCATGCTTAGGATTTGAACTTGAATTTGGACCTTAACTGTGTATGAGTCATGTTGTGTATGTGTACTATGTGTGGAGGTATACTTGAGCCTTTTATTTGCTTTCCATGCTCCCCTTAATTGAAGTCATATATGTTTTATTATGTGTCGCCTTAGTAATTTTTTACCTTTAAAACCCGAGGGTCTGCCTAGCACCTCCCTTATAGGATAGAAGTCCTAAATTCCTCCGGGATTGATAGGAAGGGACGGGTAACAACATGCAATACAGGTCGAGACCAACACTCGATTTAGTTACTTTCACGGGGTGGAAAAGGGTAGAATATGGATATGATGACCGGTGAGCTAATACCACGTGTAGCCCTCTTCGAGGAGTGTCATACCGGGTATTGCATTGATGTGATTCATATTATTATAAACCTAGGATACCCTTTATATTCTTAGATCGTAATCCTTTCAAAATCTAACCTTCTTTACTATTTTCAAACATCTGCATGCTTAAGACTTAAATCCCCTTTTATTTGAGCTTTTATTTGTTTGTTTGCTAAGCCGTACAAATTTACAAAAGTTGTTTGGCTGGCAACCACACTTGTGGATCCTGATGGGTGCCTAACACCTTCCCCTTAGGATAATTTCAAGCCCTTACCCTATCTCTGGTTAACAAAGTAGTTGTAAATGAACCCCTTTGGTGTCCTAACACACCTTTAAAAATCGTTAGGTGGCGACTCTCAAAAATACAAACCCCTTTCCCAAAAGGAAAGAGTTGTCTCAACCGAATATCATAAAACCGATCTCCGGGAGGAAAGAGGGGGCGCGACACCAGTAAGTATCAAGACTAACCTCGGTGAAGTAGTGACGAGGACTAGTCAAGACACCCACTGGTCTAACGAACTGAACAAGTAGAAATATAGGAACAACGAAATATGATGTTTACATAAAAGACTTCGCGATATGGATGAAAATACAGTAAATTCAATAAGGTAAGGAACAAAAAGTGTCAGTGGAAAACCATGAAATAACACAAGAGAGTAAATGGAACACAAGCTAAATCCGGAATTTCGTATAAAACAAGACAAGTAATAACTTAACAAATTTCAACTACTTTTACGTCAGGTTCTTAGTTAACTCCAAGAGGTACCGAACCTCGGACAAATCACAACTCACGAGTCCCAATATCTGGACCCTAACATTTGGCATCTTGTGCCCTCATTTCAGCTAATAACTGAATGACGACTCGCGTGTCAATTGGAGTCATTCCCACACATAAGGAAAGTACAACAAGGGTATATATACTCAACAATAACAAGGAAGCCCCTTAATATGATAAGAGTGCTTAGCTACGTGTATGCTTATGCAGGTGTCCTAACATAATTCAACCAGCTAATAAGCATAAGGAAAGGAAAGTGCAACACGTACACTGTATTCTCAAAATTTTCACAAGAATAAGATTCCACAGTAAGTGTACCATTGCACAATGTCTACAACAAGAAATGCCCCCAGGACAACACAAGTATCACAACAATCCCTGACACAGCCCACCTTGTCTCTCCACGTGTGCAATAGTAAAATGATTTCCCGCCTTATCTCGCCACACGCGTACAACAATGTTCCCACCTTGTCTCTCCACATGCGCAACCCATATATACATATCCCTCCTTGTCACACCGCATGTGCAATAACAATAGAAAACATGGCACGGTAAAAACCTCGTGCAAATTCCCATATCAACAACCGCATGGTAGAAACCTCGTGCATCACAATAACCACAACCACACGGAAGAAACCTCGTGTATCAGCACAACAAGTACAAAAACAACAATGACAATAATACAAGATACAATAAATACATCGACTCAAGAACCTTCGATCATAAGAAAGGCAAGGCTAGTTCACAAGGAATAAGCACAATAAATAAGGCTAGGCATAATAAGAACAACTCGACCAGGAAGAAAAATAGCATGTAACAGTCGTACCCAAGTGCACGGTTCAACAATAATAAACTAATATGAATCCGATAACTCTATGTAAGGGCAAGTCAACTAAATTATAGCATATCTTAACTTCCTTTAAGGTTGAGCCATTACGAGGATATTCAACAATTTCACTTAAGGACAAGCAACGTTAAGATAACCATAACCTCAATTAGACCAAACAATTATAGGATGAGATGATGATAGTTAAAAATAGAGATAAGCAGTTACGAAGATATAGCATGACAGTAAAAGGGATAAAATCTTTAGTTAAGTCAATTAGGAGTCAAATAGGCAACAAGAGTGAACCCAAAATCAAGTAATTCTAATTTAAGCAGGTAGAGATGAAACTAGTAATTAGGAACTCAGTCATATCAAGAACAAATTCATACTTTGTGAATGTAAGGACCTAAGATCCCTAAAAGGCTAATTTTCCCTGAGCATGCACTTGTCACCTTGCATACACGGACTACAATCAACATATAAGACTCAAATCCTAAGGGGTAGTTCCCCCACACAAGGTTAGGCAAGATACTTACCTCAAAGACGACAAAGCTGTACTCTAAAATGAACTTCTCGGGTGAAAAGACCTCTGGATGGCTCAAATCCAACTAAAATAACTTCAAAGAACAAATAAAACTTATAAGAAACTGTTCCGGATCATAAAGTTTCAATCTTTACAAAAATCTAAAAATCGACTCTCGGACCAACACCTTGGAACGCGACAAATTTTACAAAACCCGAACACCCATTCCAATACGAGTCCAACCATACTAATTTCATCAAATTTCGATACCGAATCGATGTTCAAACCCAATTAGTCTCTTTAGAAAAGTTTTTGATAAAAACCCCTAATTCTCCAATCAAAACATGGATTAATTCAAAAAAATAAACTTCTGCAATCATATTAAAATACAAAAATTATACTTAGATACTGACCCCCATAAAAATACGAGAAGAACGTCGAAAATCACCTCAATTGGAGCTTTAGAACTCAAGATATGCTCAAAATACCGAAATGACGCGGTATGATTTTTTGTACTCAGGGATTTTCGCTTTTGTGACAAAAATATCCGCACCTGCACATTTCCAGCTGTCATTTACACTTTTGCGGACCATTTTTCGCACCCACGGCTCCACAGATGCGGACCCAACTTCGCATCTGCGAAGCACCTACACCAGCTCACGATGTCCAAATTCGACGATTCTTTTTGCTATAGCTCCATAATTATGATACAGATTGAATGCTTCAATCAAAACAGAAATTGGAGCTCATTTTATTAATGTGGTACCATTTATGCTTGAAGAAACGACGTCGAAACATCAAAAACGAGCGCAACACAACCCAAACCTATCTGAAACTCACCCGAGCCCCTCGGAATTCCATCTGAAAATACCAATAATTTCAATAACATAACACGATCCCGCTCAAGGCCTCAAACCACATCAAACAATGACAAAACTACAAATCGCACCATGAATCGAACTTATGAACTTCCAAATCTTCCAACTTCTAAAACTCGTGCCGAAACCTATCAAACCAAACCGGAATGATGTCAAATTTTGCAAGCAAGTCCCAATTGAAATAACAGAGCTGTTTCAACTCTCGAAATCGCATTCCGACCCCGGTATCACCAAAGCCAACTATTGGTCAAATCTCTCCACCTTCCAAACTTTAACTTTTCCAACTTTCGTCGAAATGCTTTAAATCACCCTACGGACCTCCAAATCTAATTCCGGACGCACGCCTAAGTCCAAAATCAACATAAAAAGCTGTTGAAATGATCTAAAATCTATTTCAGAACCGTTTACACAAAAGTCAAATTTCGATCTACTCTTACATCTTAAGCTTCCAAAACTTGAATCTTTTTTCCAATTTGACTCCGAATAATTCGGTAACTGAATTCAACCACGCATGTAGGTTGATATACATAATATGAAGATTTTCAAGGCCTTATGCCGCCGAACAGAACTTAAATTCTCAAAATGATTGGCCAGGTCGTTACATGAACCTGAACTGTTCTGTCATGATGAAGGCTATTATATCATCAAATTTCAGTCTGTAGCAGATGCTCGAGAGATATTTTATGCTGGCCCTTACTCAATTGATAAAAATCCCATCATCCTAAAACCATGGACTCTAGATTTCGATTTCACAGAGGAGATCCCTATTGTTATGCCACTATGGATAAAGTTTCCTAAATTGCCTATGTCGTGCTGGAGAGCTGGCTCTTTAAGCAGGATTACTAGTGTAATTGGGAACCCTGTCTTTGCTGATGAGTGCACTACTAAGAAGACTCGAGTATTCTATGCTCGAATGCTTATTAAATTTAACGTTACCAAAGAATTTCCCATTGAAATCATGTTTATGGACCTTTATGGAAAGAAATTTCAACAGTCTGTAATCTATGAATGGAAACCTGCTTATTGTGATAAATGTTTGGTTGTTGGATATAAATGCACTACCCAGGCACACCCTATTATACAATAACCAAATCAGATAAGGAGAGCAAGGGGTAACAAGATTATTACACAAGAATGGAGAACCAAAGGTCCTATACATGTTGCAACTGAACCTCAGAATACAAAACAGACAACACATATTGAACAAGAACTAGAGGGTAATAATTTGAAAGTTGCAGGCCAAACAGGAGTAACAAGGTTACTTGATCTTAGGGAGACTAAAGAGCCATCTCTACACAACACAACAATACTTGTAGCTGCAAAGGAGAAATATGATGACATAGGCAAAGAAATGCAGAATAGCACTGAACTTACCTTCATCAACTTTCCAGCTTTGACCCCTATCCCAGTGAAAAATAGATTTGAAGTTGTGTCAACAAGTAGTATGAGGATCACATGCCATATGGGTATAGAGGTGGAAATACCATGCAACTATGATGAATTGGTTGTTCTGGAATATTAGGGGTGTAAATAAAAGGTATAAACAAAATGAGGCAAGAAAGTATATTGGATAAATAAAATTAAGCCGTAGGACTCTCAGAAACTAAAGTGAATGTACATAATGCTCAAAGGATTGCAAAAGCTATTGCACCTGGTTGGAATGTGCTAAAAACTACCAAGATGCAATCAACGGTAGAATCTGGATACTATGAGATACCACTAACCTGCTGGTTAATGGTATTAAATATGATGCTCAAATGATACACTGTCGGGTAAAAAGTAGAAGAAGTGATATTTACTTCTTACTCATAGTAGTGTATGAATACAATGGGGCTGAACAAAGAAGAACCGTCTGAGATACTCTACAACAACTCTCATTAAGTATAGAAATCCATGGATGATAGCTGGGGATTTTAATGCAATGTTATACCCTAATAACAGGTTATCTGGTAACCCAATAAGCTACTCAGAAATCCAAGATTTTGCTTTCTGCCTTCAGAACTACCTTGGAAAGGTGATACTATACACGGTATAACAAGTAACATGGATCTCATAGGTTCAGCAACAGGTTAGATAGAGTGTTTGAAATTATGAATTATGATATCATGGGGTCATGTGGAAACAAACTGTGGATTGCCTCAAATATCTGATCATGCTCCTAACTTTGACATCTACCACAAGGAACGGTAGAGTGCCTTTCAGATTCTTTAATGTGTGGGCAGAACAAAATTACTTCTCTCAAATAGTTACTAGCATATGGAGTTCACATAGTCCACAGGGTAATCTGAAATCAGTTTGGGCAAGATTGAAAGATCTGAAACCTGCTTTGAAATCTCTGAATTCTAAGGAATTCAGGAGCATATAACTCAGAAAATTGAAAAGGCTAGAATTGAGTTGAGTGACATACAAGGAAAAATTTCACAGGGATGCACTGATACCTTACTTAACATGGAGAAAAAAATACTACTGAACCTTGAGAAAGTGGTCTTTAATTGAAGAGAGTGTCCTTTAATAGAAAGCTAGAGCAAAGTTGAGACAACTTGGGGATTCAAACTCTAAGTACTTCACAGTAGTGATGAAAGATAGAACTCAAAAGAAGCAAACCACATAAATTACAACTTTGCTTGGAAACAAGCTGACTGACCCTAACGCTATCTAAAGGGAGATTGTTGATTTCTACAAAAGTTTAATAGGAACTATTGCAACTACTTTGTATGCCATCAACAAAATATACATGAAGCATGAACCCACACTATCTCACCAACAAAGGGTTGGTCTATGTGCAAAAGTAACCAAAATGAGAGCCTCAAAGCAATTGGTGATGATAAAGCTCCAGACATTGATGGCTTTAATAAAGTTTTTTTCAAGAAAACCTGGGACATTATCAATATGCAGATCATAGATGCTGTGAAAGAGTCCTTCTCAACTGGAAAACTCTATAAAGCAATAAACTGTACTCCTGTTACATTGGTGCCTAAGTGAATAAACCTACCACAGTTAAAGAGTACAGACCAATAGTCTGTTGTTCAATCCTTTACAAGATGATCTCTAAAATCCTTGCTTCCAGATTACAGAAAGTCCTGGTAGAAAGAGTGATGATAATGTCATTCTAGCTCTTGGGCTAGTCAAATCATACACAAGAGCGCAAATATCCCCTAGATGTATGATAAAGACTGATTTTCAGAAAGCTTACGACTCAGTAGAATGGATCTTCTTACAACAGGTTATGGAGGAGCTTAGGTTTCCTGACAGGTTTATCAGTTGGATAATGGAATGTATTAAGACTATCAACTATACTATTCTTGTGAATAGGGAAACCACGGAACCTTTCAATGCTGCCAAGTGTGAACAACTAATTTTTGACCACACCTAAATTCTATAGTATTATAGTGTAAATATTTCTTAGGTCTAATCTTGATGTTTTAAACTTTTATCTTATTTTTAATAGATTTTATTCGGTTTTAAATAAAATACCCACAATCTTAGAGTATAATTTTGTTTCTATTAAAAAAAATAAAAAATATATATGTACATAGATACATATATTCTTTTTATTAGAATTTTAATAAGTAAGCTATAGAATCTTTCTTAGTATCATTTAAAGTACATATAAATATTTAGTTTTCCTATTATAAGAAATGTTGGTTAATCTTCTTATCTTTATAATTTATTTATCTTTTAAAATAACAGACAAAAAAAAGTAAACTAAATAAAACAAATGTAAGAATCTGATTTAATAAAAATGAACAATCCTATAATCCCCATTTTTAGTCTAACTAACCCATGATCTACCCTCACCCTACACCCCTCACTTCTCACGTAACCCCTCACATCCTCTCTATATCCCCACTATTCCCCTTCATCATCTTCACACACACTACATATAAAACACTATCCCATTATAGAAGAGGGGCAACTAACGGAGGCAACAAGTCAAAAGAAAAGGAAGGAATTGGGTAAGAAAGAAAGAAAGAGAGGTGAGAAAAGGTTTAAGAGAAAGTTTGCTAATTTGAGTCTTTCATCAGTCGTAGGAAAAAAGAACAAAAAATCATAAATAGAATTAGTAATGATATGTGAAAACATGTTGGAGTTCTGGGTTTGAGTTTTAGTGAAAGTTCCTTTGGAGCTCCGCTTGCTTTGAGATTAACCGGGTAGAGTTTTGCTCGTAATTTTTTTGTTCAAGATTCGCTGTTGCTGTTCTCGACATTGGATATTATTATATTCATCGGGTTTTTCTATTATTAAGGAAAAAACATGCTTTAAAGGCCAGCATCCTTGCCAAATTTTTGTTATTGTTATGTATGATGGAACCTATGAAGATTAGTTTAATTCAAGTTTAATTCTTTTTTTTCTGTACTCTTTTGTCTTGGAGTGGGATCACTTAATTTCAACTTTATAATGGTTTACATGTTTGTTGGGATGTAAAAAAAATGAGTACTGATTTTAATCTTTAATAATATTCCTAGTTTATATCTTTAGATATTTGTCTTAATAAAGAAGGTTCATGTGTCTAAGTGATTTATAAGACTATTTATAACGACTCGACCGACCGTTTTGAGCTCTGATGCATAGTTCGGCGGTTTGAGGACATGAGCAACTTCACTTCAGGTATTCTGACTTGTACATGTCGTCAGAATTGAATTTCGGAAGGTCAGAATTGATTTGGAAAGAAAATTCTCATTTCGAAAGCTTTAAGTTGGAAGAATCTGGCCAAGGTTGGATTCTTTAGTAAACGACCTCGAAATCGGGGTTTGAAGGTTCCAACAGGTTCGTATGATAATTTTGGACTTGGACGTATGTCCGGACCGGGTTTTGAATGAACCGGGAGCATTTCGGTGCCTGTTGTGGGAGTTAGCATTTTGAAAGAATTTCATTAATATGGGTTGAAGTGAATTTCAATGTTATCGATGTCCGTTTGGGATTTTGAGTCTGGGAATAGCTTCATATGGTGATTCTGGTATTGGGAGCGCGTCCGAAGGTGGATTTGGAGGTCCTTAGGTCATTTGGCAAAAGTTAGAAATTTTAGGGTTTTTGAAAAGTTTGACCGGAAGTGGAGTTTTTGATATCGGGATCGGATTCCGATTCCAAAAGTTGGAGTAGGCCTGTAATGTCGAATATGACTTTTGTGCAAAATTTGAGGTCAATCGGACGTGATTTGATAGGTTTCGACATCGAATGTAGAAGTTTGAAGTTCTAAAGTTTGTTAAGCTTGAATTGGGATGTGATTCGTGTTTTTTAGCGTTGTTTGTTGTGATTTGAAGGCTCGACTAAGCTCGTATGATGTTTTAGTACGTGTTGGGGTAATTGGTTGAGGTTCCGGGGGCCTCGAGTGGATTTCGGATGGTTAACGGATCAAGTTAAAGCTTGAAGAATGGCTGAAGTGCACCAGTTCTGGTGTAATCGCACCTGCGCAAGTTTGACCGTAGGTGCGTGACCGCAAAAGCAAGGACATGGTCACAGGTGCGGTCTGGGCGAAGCTGGGCAGCAATCCCAGGTGCAAAGGGTTGTCCGCACCTGCGAGGTCGCAGATGCGGATGCGCATCTGCGCATGGGTGACCGCAGATATGGAAATAGGCTGGAAGCCCTGGGTCGCAGAAGCGATGAGAGATCCGTAGAAGCGGGACTGCAAATGCGGTTGAGTAATCCGCAGAAGCGAAAACTGGGCAGAACTTAAAGGGATCGAACTTGGTCATTTTTTCATTTTCATTTGGGATTTTGGAGCTCGGTTCTTTTGCTATTTTGAGGAGTCTTCATCATGTAACACAAGATAATTGATTCCCACTCATTATAAGTTAAATACATGGTTTGTATAAGGATTTAAACATGGAAATTTATTAGAAATTGTGGGGGTTTTGGTAGAAACCCTAAAAATTGGTATTTTTGGATTTTTGACCCTGAAATTGGACATAGAATTTGGAATAAACTATATATTTGAGTTCGTGAGGTTATGGGTAAAGTTTATCTTCAAAAATTTTCAGAATCCGGGCACGTAGTCTCGATGGTGATTTTATCGACTTTTCAAGCGGAGTTAAGAATTGTTATAAATTGGATTATAATAAGTATTAGAGTGTTATTTATGATTTACACGTTTATTTGGATAGCTTTGGAGCTATAGGCATCGGTTCGAGTTGCTAGGAAGGTGTTGGAGCCGATTTTGGGACTCCGGAGCGAGGTAAGTCTCTTTTCTAACCTTGTAAGAGGGAATTAACCCCATAGGTGAACTAAATTATTTTGTGCTTCTATTTGTGGAGGCTACGTACACACGAGGTGATGAGAGTCCGTACGTAGCTACTATATCCGGGTAGTTTTAGGCTTACATCATGCCTTGTTGATATTGTTATTGATTTATGTTTATTGTTTGCCTTGAGAAGGAGCGTAATTGAGTTTGCTTATTAAATGTTTGAAAGGAGTTGAAATTGAGAAAAAATTGGGACCTTAAAATTTTTTATTGAAATTTCATATTTTGAAAAGAATGGAAGAATACTATAATAACTTAAGAAATTTATGTGTAACTGCGTCACAAGTAAGATCCGCGATTGGGGAAATTCCTTAAATTTATATTTGACCGCGTCGCATGTATGATCCGCGAGCGGGGAAATTCCTTAAATTTATATTTGACCGCGTCACATATATGATCCGCGGGCGGGGTAGTAGATGCATCTATGGTTCGCGCCGTTCGACCCTCGGCAGTTCACAGTTTACATTTATGTTGGATCGTGCCGAACGTCCTCGGTGGTATTTGTGTGTGATAATGGAACTGGAAGTCCCTTTTATAGTTGGTATAAATTCATTGTTTGTGTGATGTTTTAAAAGAAGGAAGTAATTTAGTCTCTTAAATATGATGAAGACTTGTTCAGTTATTTCTTGTTCTGAGTCTTATTGTCGTATATCATGCTTAATTAGAATTTCAGATTATCAAATATTGTTGGCTCTTAGTAAGTTTCGAAGTCGACCCCTCGTCACTACCTCTTCGAGGTTAGGTGGGATACTTATTGGGTACGCATTGATTTACGTACTCATACTACACTTGCTGCACATTTTGTGCAGGCGCATTTATGATTAGCGGCCTTGTAAGAGCAGATGTGTGTACGCATGCAGAGACTTAGTCGAGCTGCACTCTGTATTACGACCCCTAGCCAGCAGAGTCTCCTCCCGAATATTGTATTTCTCATGTCCAATTTATATTCCGGACAGATGTTGTATGTTATTTTATATTCTTAGTTGATGCCCATGCACTTGTGACACCGGGTTTTGGGGCGATTATGGATTGCACTGTATTGAAATTGTTGTAAAAACATTATTATTCACTCTGTAACTTCCATCTCTTGCTGTTTAATTAAAGGGAAAATAAAATCTCTAAATTCTTAAAATGAGAATAAAACTAAGTATTTATTGTTGACTTGCCTGATATTGGTGTCCGACGCTATTACAATCTTTAATGAATTTTGGGACGTGACATTATTTGATGTTGGCTTAAATTATTTGGTATATTGCAGAACCTTTAAATAATAATAGAAGTGTTTGGTTGGTTTTATTCATGATATTTGAGTTTGAAGGAAAGTTTATGAGGTTAGACATCAATTGATTTCTTTGGATTAGCAGATACTTAGGCAGTGTCTCTGTCATATTTTCTTTCATAGACTGGCTAACTCATTACATTTTTTACACCTTATATCTAAAGGAAAAAATAATGATTGGCAAGGTATTTGGAATTGTTAAGTTTATTAAAAGTTTGTTGGCCTTAAAATTATCTTTTCAAAGCTTTCTTGTAGAGTCAACTTTCAGAAATGGGATTGATGTAATATTTAATTTTTATGCCACTAACTGATTTATGGATATACAAATTGTTCTATTTAGTTTCATGGTTTAGTTACTTTTATGTCTTGTGCATATGATTAGGAAAATCCACGTAACTCTTGTCAAAATATTTGATAAATAAAGTTATTTGTTTTGTATTCCTGAATTGAGCGACCTGTTCTTAACTTTATTTAGATTATTATATTCATTTGTACATTTTCTGTTATGGTTCATGTGAATTATTTATTTGAGTTATTTCGTTCCATCCTATACTTTGTTATGAGTTTAGCGGTTGCTACGAGGAGGCTCTTAATTAATTAAGTTATTTCATAGTTGACCCAAATAATAAAGTAATGGCTTGATAATTAGAATTGAAAAAAAAAATTGATAAGTGAGGAAGAGATGCGGTTACGAATTAATTCAAAACCGTTGCAAGAAATAAAAGGAGTGATAAAAAAAATTGTGAGGAAGCAAGATGAGTTAGGAACTGATTCAAGATTAGTTGTGATAAGTAAATAATAATAATAATAATAATAATATAATAATATAATAATAATAATAATAATATAATAATAATATAATAATAATAATAATAATAATAATAATAATAATAATAATAATAATATAAGATATATAATTAAATATCTCGAGTATAAAAGAGATAAAATAATTAAATATTCTAAAATGCTATTAACCTATATTCATACCCGAACCTTGGATTGATATGCTTCAATAATAAAATGGTCATGTGCGCATTCTGCGTCTTGATACCTTTAAATTTACAATAATTATATTTTAACCATGTGTACATTCTCGTACCTTGGTTTAACATCCAACTTCAAAGAAGAATACCTTGTACGCATACTGTATCTTGGTGAAAATAATTAATAAAATATAATAATTAATTAAGCGGTAATAGGCAAAAAATTACCAATATAATACAAGAATAGCCAAAAATTGATTTAAGCATTACATTAATCAATAAAAGCGACAGTGCTAGAACCATGAGACTCGAGGGGTGCCTTACACCTTCCCCTCGGTCAACAGAATTCCTTACCCAGTCTTCTATTTTCGTAAACCATAAATTAAGAGTCAAACCTTCCTTTTGATAAGGGATTCAAAATAAAAGGTGACTTTGAACACCAAAACTCAATTCCAAGTGGCCACTCCAAATAATAAGCAATCCCTTTTCAGAACGTCACTTTAATTGGAAAAACTTTTCTAATACTCAACCTCGTAATAGGGTCGCGTGAAAAAAAAGAGGTGTGAAACCAAGGGTCTTCGACAAGGAGATCATATCTCCCCTTTTCTCTTTGTTATAATGATGGAATACTTGAGTCGATCACTGCATGGACTTAAGAAGGAGCTTGACTTACAATATCATCTCAGATGTAGGAAGCTTGACATCACTCATATGAGTTTTGCTGATGACCTTTTTATTATATACTAAGGGTAATGTCTCTTCAATGGCTATACTTTACAAATGCTTTATTCAATACTCTTTGGCATCAGGCTTACATGCTAATCTAGGAAAAAGTTCAGTATATTTTGGTGTGTAATGCAAGTTGTGAAGGACCAGATATTCGCACACCTGGGATTTACAAGTGGATCCTTACTCTTCAAGTACCTACCATCCCTTAGTCCACAAATAATGGATCTCATATAGTGGCAACCATTGATTGAAAAGATCACAACCAAGATTTCTTCCTGGACTGCTAAGAAGTTGTCTTATGTTGGTCGTGTGCAGCTGGTCCAATCTATAATCTTTGGCATACAAGCATAATGCGCTCAATTGTTTATCTTACCCGCTAAGGTGCTAAAAAAGATAGAGGCAGCTTGTAGAAGTTACATCTAGTCTTGAATTAATACAATAACCAAGAAGTCTTAGTAACATAGGAAAATATCTGTAATCCCAAATCAGCTGGTGGACTTAATCTCATCAACCTTCCTCTGTGGAACAAAGCAGCTATTGCCAAATCTTGATGGGACTTAACACATAAACAGGACAAGCTATGGATTAGGTGGATCAATGCATATTATATCAAACACCAGTAGATCCAGCAGATGCATATACCTCAGCTAGCCAGTTGGATGGTGAGACAAATAATTGGATCAAGAGTAACTCTGCTGCAGACACAAAATATACATGATAACAGGAAAAGTATCATTAGACAATTATACTTGCAGCTCCTAGGTGAGTTACCAAGAGTAAGCTGGAAATGTCTAATTTTCCAGAATAGTGCTAGGCCAAAGCATTCTTCACTATGTGGTTGTTGATCCATGGTAGATTTCCAACTAAAGATAAGTTAGCCAGCTGGGGCATAACTGTTACCTCTCAATATGTTATGTGTCAAGAATAGGATGAATCAAGGTAGCACCTCTTTGTTACATGCCCATATACTATAGAACTTTGGAAGAAAGTAATTTCTTGGGTCCAAAGATCACGTATGTCTGCCATTTGCTGGGATCAACATCTTCAGTGGATCATCAAATAAGAAAAAGGGAAGTCCAAGAAGGCTAGCATCTTCAAAATGATTTATGCTGGGATTTTGCATGCAATACAGATAGAAAAAAACACACGCATATTTGAGCAAAGGTATCGAGGGAATGATGTCCTGGTACATGCGATAGCTTATATATGCAATGTTAGAGTGGCCACTCGAGCTAGGAGTTACATACAATAGTTTTGGCTAGTAACGTACTAGATTGAATAGCTTGTTTGTAAATAGGTACAACTTGTTTTGTCCTTCAGTTTTGAGATAGCCAGCTGAGTTAGCATGATTATGGTTTTGTACAGTCTTTATTTGGTGATTAATACAGAAGAAGTTTGATTACCAAAAATAATTATAGGAGATTAAAAAATATGTCTAGCATCTTTTATAAAGATAAATAATAGTGTTAAAGTTATTATAAGATAAAAATCAACTAAAACGTCTTATCTTTTGTAACGACCTGGACGGTCATTTTGAGAATTTAAGCTCCATTCGGCGGCATAAGGTCTTGAATAGCTTCATGTTATGTGTATAGACGTGCGTGCATGGTTGAAATTCAGTTACTGGATGATTCGGGATCGAATTGGAATAAAGAATCCAGTTTTGGAAGCTTAAGCAGGGAGAATTTGGCCGGTATGTGACTTTTGTTTAAACGGTTCTAGAATGAGTTTTGGATGATGTCAGAAACTTCGTGTGGTGATTCTGGACTTAGGCGTGTGTCCGAATTTGGATTTGGATGTCCATAGGGTGATTTGGGGCATTTCGGCGAAGTTGAAGTTGGGAAATGTAAAGGTTTGACTAATGGTTGACTTTTGTGATATCGGGGTCGAAATGCGATTACGGGAGTTGGTACACCTCCATAATTTCATTTGGGACTTGTCTGCAAAATTTGCGTCATTCCGGGTTGAATTGATAGGTTCTGCACGAGTTTTAGAAGTTGAAAGATTTGAAAGTTCATAAGCTCGATTCATGGTGCGGTTTGTAGTTTCGTCATGATTTGATGTGATTTGAGACTTCGAGCGGGCTTGAGTTAAGGTATGGAACTTGTTGGTATGATTGGACGGGGTCCCGGGGGCCCCGGATGTGTTTCAGACGAGTTTCAGATGGTTTCTGTCACGACCCAAAATCCCACGCGGGTCGTGATGGTGCCCAACACCGGGGTCAGACAAGCCAACAATTGCTTACTAGTGAAGTTTCCTTATTAACGTACCAACCCCACATGTTTCCCAAAGTTTTACACTTAACTTATTAAAAATAGAAGCGGAAGCATTCATCAATTTAAGTGCATACAACCAAAATGATCGTGATCCAATACATAATTACATATACAGTCCCAAAATAGAATCTACTAAGTGCGTGCCAGGAACTAGTGTCACAAGTCAATGGGCGACTAATAGAATATACAAAAGAAGATACAAGAGGTACTGCTGTCTAAAATGATATAGACATGAATAAACAAAAGATAACACCATAGCATAGCTGGGAATCGCCAAGGGAGGCAGCTCACCGTGTAGTCAGGTCCGGAATATGTCAAGCTCCAGTCGGATAACTAGAAACACCAGCCCCAGAACCTGTGCAGTTAAGTACAGAAGTGCAGCATGAGTACATAAATATATATATGTACCCAGTGAGTATCCCGCCTAACCTCGAAGAGGTAGTGATAAGAAGTCGACATGACACTCACTAAGGTCTAACAGTATAAATTAACATAATGTAATAAAAATAATAGGCATGTATGGCAGTGAAGCAACAAGTATATATGTGTAAGATACTGAAATCCAGGAAGAATACTGAGGATAAATAAAACAATTACCACTTCACTTTTTTCCAAATATCTGTCAGATAAATTTCATGAAATTTAATAACAAGTAAAGCATACGCATGCAGGGTGAGGACAACCGGCCGGAGTCACAGGATAGTCACGCTCGTGCACTGCCGAAGGATCGATTGGCCCGTCCAAAAAGTGCACCTCACAATCTCTCTATGCACTACCAAAATATCGATCGTCCAGTCCCAAAAGTGTATCTCTCAACCTCTCTACGCACTGCCGAAGGATCGATCGGCCCGTCCCAAAAGTGCGTCTCTCAATCTCTCCATGCACTGCCGAGAGATCGACCGGCCCGTCCCAAAAGTGCATTTCTCAATCTCTCTGCGCACTACCGAAGGATCGATCGGCCCGTCCCAAAAGTGCGTCTCTCAATCTCTCCATGCACTGCCGAGAGATCGACCGGCCCGTCCCAAAAGTGCATTTCTCAATCTCTCTGCGCACTACCGAAGGATCGATCGGCCCGTTCCAAAAGTGCTCCTCTCAATAGAGTGGGGGAAATCACATTCCGCTCGCGGAATACAATTTGTGAAGCGGTCACATGCACATACATTATTCCTTTTTAAAAGAGAATGCCTTTCCATAATAAAATTTCTTACAAGTTTTTCTCAAATTTCATAACTTCGGGAATGTAAACAATATGAAATGTAAATTTAGCACGCATATAGTTCATATCAAGTAAAACACAAGGCATGATGTGGGCGTAACTACCCGGACATAATAGAAATAGTCTCTACGTACGGACTCTCGTCACTTTGTACGCACGTGGCCCCCACAAATTATCACATATAGCATTTAAATCACCTAGGGGGACAATTCCCCCTTACAAGGTTAGAAAGGAGACTCACCTCGTGACGATACCTCCCCTCGGATCAAGGATGCGCCCGGATCTCCGAAATCTACCCTCGACAGCTCGCAACTAGCCCAATATAGTATAATTACATCAACTCATGATCAAAGAAGAAGAATTAACCTATTAACCCAAAATTCACCATTCTTGAAGAATTACTCAATTTCAACCCTGAGCCCGCATGCTCGAATATCGAAAATTATTGAAGGGGTCGCTCACTCGTAGCCTAAGGATCAAAATTATGTAACTTTATTGGAATGCATGGCAATCATTGAGTGATTTATCAAATTCTCATTCACCCTAACTTGTACTAGCCAAATTCTTAATTTTTTTTTTGATGTTTTAGTAATTAATTCTAGTTGAATTCCATGTAAATTTTAGGAAAATAGAGAGGAATTACTCACCTTAGCACTATATAGGTCGTGGAGGGTCCTGCTCAAGCTTGAAGGCTCTCTAATGGAGTTTTTGGATGAGGAAGAATGAAGAAAACCCATTTTTTAAACATTTAAATAAGTTTGCCTACAGGTGTTTCCGCACCTGCGACCCAGGGACCACACCTACAATCCCGCGCCAGCGAGAAAAGAATCGCACCTGCGGAAAATGGCGAGGGGGCTGGGGATCGCACCTGCGGGGGGGTTTCCGCACCAGCGGACCCGCTCCTGCGGAAATTGTTCCGCACCTGCGAAGGTAGGGGGACCCTGGGATTTCGCACCTGCGAGGCGGGGACTGCAGGAGCGGTCCCGCACCTGCGGCTGGGCAACCGCACCTGCGGTCACACCAGCAACCGCTGCACCAACAGTTGTTTTAGCTGGTTTTTGGCCTCGTTAGGTGCCTGGGAGGCACCTGGACCCACCCGAGCCCTAATCAAAATATACCAATGAGTCCCAAATAATAATACGGACTCCCTCATGCCTTTGGAACACCCAAAACAACGCTAAAACTCAAAATCACACCCCCAAACCCCAAGAACCAAACTTAGGAATTTTAAGTTTTCTAGACTTCGCTCACAACGCGCCGAACTGACCTATACAACTATGAATGACTCCAAATTTTACAGGCAGGTCATAATTAACATAATGGAACTATTTCCGATCTCGGAATTCCATTCAGACCTCGATAATACAAAAACACGTCCCAAACCAAAATATGAACTTAAGGAACTTCTTATTTCAATATTGGGGCCGAGATGCCCCCGGGTCATCAGAAACCCAATACGAACATACGCCCAAGTCCGAAATCATCACACGAAGCTATCGAAACTGACAAAACTCGATTTCGAGGACGTTTACCCAAAATATTGACCGAAGTCAAACTGGGCGTTAAAGACCAACCTTAAGGAACCAATTGTTCCTATTGCACTCTAAACACCTCCAAATCCCGAACCACCAGTCCCCGCAAGTCATAAATCACAAAAATCCGCTATTGGAAGTTTTATTTAGAGGAACGGGGTCCGATCACGCAAAATGACCGGTCGGGTCGTTACATTCTCCACCTCTTAAACAAATGTTCGTCCTCGAACGGGTCTAGAATCATACCTGAAGTGCTGAATAAGTGTGGATATCTGCTCCGCCTGTCCTCCTCGGACTCCCAAGTCTCATCCTCAACTGGTTGGCCCCTCCACTACACCTTTACGGCAGAAACTCTCTTGGACCTCAACCGGCGGTCCTGACTATCGACAATAGCAACTGGCTCCTCCTCGTAGCCCAACCTCTCATCCAAATGAATAGTGCTGAAATCGACCACATGAGAGAAGTCGGCATGGTACCTCCGGAGCATGGATACATGAAAAACTGGGTGAACTCCTGATAAGCTGGGAGGCAAGGCCAGCTCATAAGCAACCTCCCCAATTCACCTCAACACCTCGAATGGACCTATAAACCTTGGGCTCAACTTTCCCTTCTTCCCAAACCTCATAATACCCTTCATAGGCGAAACTTTCAATAGGACCCTATCTCCCTCCATAAATGATGCATCACGCGCCCTCTGATGCGCGTAACTCTTCTGCATGGACTGTGTTGTACGGAGTCTCTCCTTAATCAACTTCACTTTCTCCAAGGCATCCCTCACCAGGTCGGTGCCATATAACTTAACCTCGCCAGGCTCAAACCACCCGATAGAAGAACGATATCACCGACCATACAAATCCTCAAATGGTTCCATCTCAATGCTGGACCGATAACTATTATTGTAAGCAAACTCGGCCAAAGGCAAGAACTTGTAACGACCCGACCGGTCGTTTTGTGTTATCGGACCCCGTTCTCCTAAATGAAACTTCCTATAGCGGTATTTTATGATTTATGACTTGTGGAGACGTGTGGTCTGGGATTCGGAGGTGTTTTGAGTGCAATAGGGATAATTGGTTCCTTAAGGCTAGCCTTTAAGGCTAAGTTTGACTTCGGTCAACATTTTGGGTGAACGACCCCGGAATCAAATTTTGTCAATTCCAGTAGCTTTGTGTGATGATTTCGGACTCGGGCGTATGTTCGGATTGGGTTTCTGATGACCCAGGGGCATTTCGGCGCCCAATATTGAAATTAGAAGTTCCTTAAGTTTATATTTTGGTTTGGGATGTATTTTTGTGTTATCGAGGTCTGAACAGAATTCCGAGATCGGGAATAGTTCCGTAATGTTAATTATGACTTGCCTGCAAAATTTGAGGTCATTTTGAGTTGTATAGGTCGGTTCGGCGCGTTATGAGCGAGGTCTAGAAAATTGAAAATTTCTAAGTTTGGTTCTTGGGGTTTGGGGGTGTGATTTTGAGTTTTAGTGTTGTTTTGGGTGTTCCAAAGGCTCGACCGAGTCCGTATTATAATTTGGGACTCGTTGGTATATTTGGATTAGGGCTCGAGTGGGCCCAGGTGCCTCCCGGGCACCTAACGAGGTCAAAATTCAGCTAAAACAATTGTTGGTGCAGCTGTTGCTGGTGTGACCGCAGGTGCGGTTGCCCAGCCGCAGGTGCGGGACCGCTCCTGCGGTCCCAGCCTCACAGGTGCGGAAATCTAGGGGACCCTCAGCCTTCGGAGGTGCGAAACCATTTTCGCAGGGGCGGGTCCGCTGGGGCGGAAAATCTTCCGCTGGTGCGATCCCCTGCCCCCTCGCCATTTTCCGTAGGTGCGATTTTTTTCCTCGCTAGTGCAGAACCGCAAATGCGGTCCCTGAGTCGCAGGTGCGGAAACCCTTGTAGGCAGACCCCTTTAAATGTTAAAACAACGGGATTTTCTTCATTTTTCTCATGCAAAAACTCCATTAGAGGGCCTCCAAGCTTGAGCAGCACCCCCACGACCTAAATAGTGCTAAGGTGAGTAATTCCTTTCTATCTTTCGTAAGTCCTTACATGGAATTCAACTAGAATTGATTACTAAAACATCAAAAAAATCAAGAATTGGGTAGTACAAGTTAGGGATCTTAAGAATTTGATAAACCACCCAATGTTGGCTATGCATTCCAGAAAAATGACGTAATTATGATCCTTAGGCTTCGGGTGAGTGATCCCTTCGAGAATTTTCGGAATCCGTCCGTGTGGGCCTGGGCCTGGATTTTTGGAATTTCTTAAGTATGTCGAATTTTGGGTAAATTAGAATAATTTCCCTACTTTGAGAATGCATTGATGTCATTAAACTATATTTGGCTAGTTGCGAGCCGTCGAGGGTAGATTTCGGAGATTCGGGCGCATCCTTGATCTGAGGGGTGGTTTCGTCGCGAGGTGAGTCGCTTTTCCAACCTTGTAAGGGGGAAATGTCCCCATAGGTTCCTTGTTTTCTATGTATACATGTTGTGGGGCCCGTGTACGTACCAAGTGATGAGAGTCCGTACATGGCGACTATATTGCTATGTCGGGTAGCTTTAGGACTCACGAACATGCTACTATGTGCCTTATTTGTACCTGTTATGTGTTAAGAGTTGTAATTATTGTTGAGGTGATATGGAAACATGAAACATTATGATTTAGATCCCAGTTGGCTATCCGTGGTATTGACATAGTCCTGTTGAGTTCACTATTGAGTTGGTACACACATGTACTTATATATATATACACACTTGATATCGAGTCAGCACACGAACCGCATGTATGATGCGCGACCGCGGGTCAGTTTATTATTATTATCGATTCAGCACACGAGTCACAGGGATGATGCACGATCGTGGGATAGCTTATTATATCGAGTCAGCACACGAGTCGCAGGGATGGTGCACGATCGTGGGATAGCTTATAATATCGAGTCAGCACGCGAGTCGCATGTATGATTCGCGATCGTGGGATAGCTTATGACCTCAGTCCCTATGACTATCCTTATGACTCCGGCCGGTTGTCTTGTCCTGGTATGTGTATGATCACTTGCGTTTTGAGTCATTTAATAAAAAAATTGGAGTGTCAGGTATTGGTTAAGAGAAGATTTTAGTACCTTGTTGTCCCTTTTCAGTTATTATCTGGTTTTCGTTATTTGCTATATACTTGTTGCTCACTGTTTCCCATGCCTATTGCTTTAGCCATATTTCATCATATATTATATTGTTGGACAAGAGGGCCAGATTTACAGGTGATTTCAGGGGTGCTCCAGTTAGGGGCAGGGGTCAGTTTAGAGGCGGTCAGTCCAGCAGGCCTTCATATGCAGCACCTCCACCACCTCCCCGAGGTGTCCCAGTTAGGCCCCAGTTTAGTGCCATGCCAGAGTGCTCCTATCGACCTTCAGCTATTCAGGGTTCTCCCAGTGGTCATTCCAGTCATCAGAGATCCTTCGATCCTTATTTCAGTGTTATGCCTGAGGGCTCTCATCGCCCTCCGGCCATTCAGGATTCTTCTTCGGGTTAGCAGGATACGTCATTTATGAGGTGCTTCGAGTGTGGGAACTTAGGCCACATCAGGAAGGATTGTCCCAACTATCGGGGCAAGGCCGTGCAGCAGAGTCACCAGCCCGCGATTTCAGCACCAGCAGTCCGGCCGCCTAGAGGTGGGGGTCAGGTTAGCAGGAGCCGTCGTAGAGGGGAAGGCCAGTCCGGAGGGGGTCAGTCAGCTCTAGCTCGTTCTGGGGGAGCTCAGCCTTCAGGTGCTCCAGCCAGGTTTTATGTCATTCCGGCCAGATTTGATGCAGTGGCCTCAGACGCCATGATCACAGGTATTATCTTAGTATGTGGTAGAGAGGTTTCAGTATTGTTTGATCCAGGATCCACTTATTCATATGTTTCAGCCTTATTTTCTCCTTTTCTGGATGTCTCTCGAGAGTCTTTGGGATCTCCTACATATGTGTCCACTCCTGTGGGTGACTCTGTGGTGGTAGACTGTGTGTATCGGTCTTGTGTGATCACCTTCTGTGAGTTTGAGACCAGAGCTGACCTTTTATTGCTCGACATGGTTGATTTTGAGGTTATTCTGGGCATGGTGGCTATCCCCTTATCATGCCGTGCTCGATTGCCATGCCAAGACAGTTACTCTAGCCATGCCTGAGTCTCCTAGGCTGGAGTGGAGGGGTTCTTCAGTTAGCGCATCCAGCCAGGTTATTTCATTCTTGAAGGCTCGACATATGGTCGAGAAGGATTGTCTAGGCTATTTGGCTTATGTGCGGTACACCACCACCGAGTCTCCGACGATTTATTCCGTGCCAGTTGTTCAAGAGTATGCTGATGTATTTCCTTCGGATCTTCCGGGCATGCCTCCGGACCGTGATATTGATTTCTGCATTGATTTAGCCCCAGATACTCAGCCTATATCCATTCCTCCGTATCATATGGCTCCGAAAGAGTTGAATGAGTTGAAGGAGAAACTTGAGGAGTTGTTAGCTAAGGGGTTCATCAGACCGAGTGTGTCACCGTAGCGTGCTCCAGTTCTATTTGTGAAGAAGAAGAATGGATCTATGCGGATGTGTATTGACTACCGCCAGTTGAACAAGGTTACCATTAAGAACAAATATCCCTTTTGGCATCGATGATTTGTTTGACCAGTTGCAGGGTGCTCGTGTGTTTTCTAATATTGACTTGAGATCAGGGTATCATCAGTTGAGGATTCGGTCTTCAGATGTTCCGAAGACTACTTTTTGTACGAGGTATGGCCATTATGAGTTCATGGTGATGTCCTTTGGCTTGACTAATGCCCCAACAAACTTTATGGACTTGATGAATAAAGTGTTCAGGCCGTATATTTATTCCTTCGTCATCGTCATCATCGAAGACATTTTGATTTACTCCCGTAGCCTGGGGGAGCACGAGCAGCATTTGAGAGTTGTGCTCCAGACCCTACGAGAATAGAAGCTATATGCCAAGTTCTCCAAGTGTGAGTTTTGGTTGGATTCCGTGGCATTTTTGGGGCATGTGGTATCCGGAGAGGGTATCAAGGTTGATCCTCAGAAGATCAAGGCAGTTCAGAGTTGGTCGCGTCCTACTTCAGCTACATAGATCAAGAGATTTTTGGGCCTAGCAGGTATTATCGCTGATTTTTGGAGGGTTTCTCTTCTATTGCAGCTCCATTGACTAGATTGACTCAGAAGAATGCCCCATTTCGATGGTCTGACGAGTGTGAGGCAAGCTTTCAGACGCTCAAGACAGCATTGACCTCAGCGCCAGTTCTAGTATTGCCATCCGGTTCTGGGAGGTACACGGTATATTGCGAAGCTTCATGCGTTGGCTTGGGGTGCGTGTTGATGCATGAGGGGAGAGTTATTGCTTATGCTTCACGCCAGCTGAAGGTTCATGAGAAGAATTACCCTGTGCATGATTTGGAGTTGGCGGCGATTGTTCATGCTCTTAAGATCTGGAGGCACTATTTGTATGGAGTGTCCTGTGAGGTTTATACAGACCACCGCAACTTGCAGTAGTTATTCAAACAGAAGGATCTTAATTGAGGCAGCGCAGATGGCTTGAGTTGTTGAAGTATTATGATATCGCCATTCTTCATCACCCGGGAAAGGCTAATGTGGTGGCAGATGCTTTGAGCCGGAAGGCTGAGAGTATGGGTAGCTTGGCTTATATTGTAGCAGAGGAGATACCTCTAGACTTGGCCAATCGCTTGGTGAGATTAGATCTTTCAGAGCCTCGTCGAGTCTTGGCACATGTGGTTGCTCAGTCTTCGTTATTGGGAGAGATTAAGGTCCGAAAGTTCTATAATCCGTGCTTGGCAGAGCTTCGGGAGACAGTGGTTCAGGGTAGGTCCAAGGAGGTTACTATTGGCGAGGATGGTGTTCTGAGACTTCAGGGCCGCTTATGTGTTCCTAATGGTGCTACGAAGATGTATCGTGATTTGAAGCAGGAGTTCTGGTGGAGGCGAATGAAGAAGGACATTGTGGAGTATGTGACTAGGTACCTTAATTGCCAGTAGGTTAAGTATGAGCACTAGAGTCCAGGAGGCCTACTTCAGCGGATGCCCATTCCTGAGTGGAAATGGGAGCGCATTGCTATGGACTTTGTGGTTGGGTTGCCTCGGACTTCGCGGAAGGTTGACGCGGTTTGGGTCGTTGTGGATAGATTGACCAAATCGGTGCATTTTATTCCAGTGGCTACTACATATTCATCTGATAGGTTGGCCCAGATCTACATTCGGGAGATAGTCCGGTTGCATGGTGTGCCGGTGTCCATCATATCAGATCGAGGTCCTCAGTTCACCTCGCACTTCTGGAGAGCATTGCATAGTGAGATGGGCACCCAGATAAACCTCAGCACAACATTTCATCCTCAGACTGATGGCCAGTCAGATCGTACAGTTCAAATATTGGAGGACATGCTCAGGGCATGTGTGATTGATTTCGGGGGTCAGTGGGACCAGTTCTTGCCTTTGGCCGAGTTTACTTACAATAATAGTTATAAGTCCAGCATTGAGATGGCACCATTTGAGGCTTTGTATAGTCGGCGATGTCGTTCTCCTATCGGGTGGTTTGAGCCTGGCGAGGCTAAGTTATATGGCACCGACCTGGTGAGGGATGCCCATGAGAAAGTGAAGTTGATTCAGGAGAGACTCCGTACAGCACAGTCCATGCAGAAGAGTTACGCGGATCAGAGGGCGTGTGATGTATCATTTATGGAGGGAGATAGGGTCCTGTTGAAAGTTTCGCCTATGAAGGGTATTATGAGGTTTGGGAAGAAGGGCAAGTTGAGCCCAAGGTTTATAGGTCCATTCGAGGTGTTGAGACGAGTTGGGGAGGTTGCTTATGAGCTGGCCTTGCCTCCCAGCTTATCAGGAGTTCACCCAGTTTTTCATGTATCCATGCTCCGGAGGTACCACGCCGACTTCTCTCA